>CANXYC010516363.1:0-22658 GCA_948193065.1 Aleurites moluccanus
TGTATGAACATGGAAATTTATGATGTTATATTATTGGTATTTATGAGTATAGTAATCTGTGAGTTCTACGGGTTTATGGTGGCCTTAAGCCTACCCTTGCCCTAGGACCGTCGCACCACTGGAGTTGGGGTGTGACAGAGGAACTCTACTCCTTTGAGGTAATCCGACCTCCTCCATCTTCAAGTCGCTTTGCAAGGTGGAACTCCGTTTTTGAAGGGCACTCAGACCACCACCTCCTCAAAGATAAAAAAAAGGAAATGTACTTAATCCCTAACTTGTGTTCCTCTTTCTTTTCAATTCGGTAAATCATCAAAACATTATAAAAAGGTTAAAATTAGACTTTTTATAAAATTAGACCAACCCCCTTCATAAGAAGGGTGAACTATGTGGAATTTGATTCCCATTCGAAGGGATATATAGGCGTGCTATATCAAAGCATCAAATCCAAAAACTAAAATAAACCATATTTTCCCTTTTCCTCTTTTTAATTTCTATTTGTTTTATTATTTTAAGTTAGATTTTAGGGAATGTGTGATCGACCTAGAACCCATAAGGGGTAGAGTTGATATCCCCTATTTTTGGATTTTAAATGTAATTAATTGCTTTATTTATTGCTTTATTTATTTTATGTTAAAAGTTTATGTGAATGTTTTATTTACTTATTTCATGCATTATAAATGTCATCTTTTATTTGTTCATAAAAACTATTTTAAAATTAAAGTTAAGTATAAAAGTCAAGTATTAACCTAAAATCTAGCCTCTGAATCATCTTTGGTTTCGAATGTCTAGCGTACTTTTTCCTTGGGATAATAATCGGAGTCATAAAATGGGTTTCTACCTTAAATTTTTTTAATAAAAATAACTTAAGGTGGTGACTCTCCAATTCATTTTCAAAATCAAGAACAATTTCCAAAACAGGTGCAAATATCGCCTAATCTGTGAGAAATCACTCAAATGAGCATTCTGATCCCCGAAGCTGATCGGACTAGGTGCTCGGGCGAGGCCTCACAGAGAGTTGATAAACAAAAGAACTTAATTGATATGTTGGTTATAGTACTATAAGTTAGGAAATGGAATTTCTAAAGGAATAAGTATTTAAGGCACGAAAACAAAGATAGATAACAGTTCATTATGATGATTACAAGTGTTTTCTATAATAGAAAAAAAAATGTTTGTATGATGAGTGAAAGAATGAAAATGAGGATAGTAAGAGTAAAGATATGATTAAGGATGTAAAGTATAAAATTTTAAAGAAAATTGGCATGCTTTATAAAATATAGCATACAGTGTAGCAAGATTAGAAACATTCCCTAAAATAGAGTAAATAAAATAGCGTACATATGCTTTATAATAGAGTGGCACATGTATTATATAACTAAACTCTTTTATCGAGCTTAAATTAAATACACTTGATAATTCATGAATCAATCGTAAGGAAATAATTATCAGATCTATCCCATGATCTATAATCTTGAACTATAGAAGTAGATGCAGATATATCATATGAAGAAATCCTGAGATAATAATAGATTGACAAGTGAAAGAGATTGAACAATAAAGAGATTCCAATAATAAAAGTGCAATGGAGGAATCATGGAATTAAAAAATGCACTTGGGAAAGTGAATTGTATATATAACATAAGTACCCCCAATTATTTTTTATGTGAGGTTATTATATTCTTAAATTCGAGGACAAATTTAATTGTAGGGCTAGAGTGTAATATCCATTGTTTTCCTTAAAGAAATCTTAGAAATTACCTATGAATAATTAATCAGTAAACGATTTATCAAATATTCTAGAAAGTTCCTATAGTGAAATTGAATGAGGCAACTCTAATTAGATATTAAAGTAACATAGAAAAATAATAATTTAGGATTAAAATAATTTAAATTAAATAATGAATTAATGTCAACAAAGAGAAAAACTTAGATGAGTAAATAAATTTGAGCATCTCTTAATATTTTATTTTTAATTAAATATTGAAAACTCCTTTTCTAAAAATTCTTTTTCTCATATTAACATAACTCATTAAGGATAAAACTAAAAGTATGTTGAAGTGAAACTTAACTTAAGGAAGTGCCTAAAGATATAATGGAAGAGAGATGAAGAAGATGATTTGAAAAATAATAATTTTATAATAATTAACAAGTCCATGGTTAATTAGTCCAAATTAATAAAATATAAGCTAAAATTTCCCTAATAAGACCATAGTGGCCCGACCATATGGAGCCCTCTCCGCCAATTGAATTATTATTTTTTATTCCCTAAATTCAAGTTAATATTAATTTGGCAATTGTAATTTTTAAATACCATATAAAATATTAATTAAGAAAATAAATAGAATTATGACATAATCTTGATTACATCATAAATAAACATTTCTTTTCTTTCAAAATTAATTATTTAAAATCCAATTGGTCACTTAAATCTAATTAATTTCTATAAATAAAGAAAGGATGGAAAAATTGTCTCTAATTATGAGACTTGTTGGCTGAACCTTACACCCCCCCTCCCTCTCTTCAATTTTCTTCCAATTTCCTCTCCAAAATTCTTTTTCCAAGACTTGTAAATTCCTCCTCCATCAATTTAGTGAAGTTGCTTTGTAAATAGAAGTAGTAGAAGTGGAAGATTTGGATAGAATTCAAGGAATTATTCAAGAGTCTTCGAGAAGATAATTTCCTAAACTTAATCTAATAATTATTTTATTGATTTTAATGATTAAAATAGAGTATGAATTTATGATATATGAAGTTTAATTAGTAAATTAGTTGGTAGAAATGAGGAATTGAATTTACTAATGAAGTTGTGTAAAATGAGATTTTGAGTTAGGATGAATTAGTTGAAATAAAGGATTCTAATGTTCAACTAGTGGTTAATAACCATGCAATTGGTGATTGGAATGAATATATGAACAAGTAGTTGGAAGTTAGAGAATTTAATCACATTATGCCAAAACCTAGAATTTTATAATGAAAGGGGAAATAGAAATTAAGTTTACAAATCATGAATTAAAGGTTAATTAAGCACTAAAACTATGTTAATTGAATTTGTAGCTAACAAAAGAAAGGAAAAGGATGATAATGAACCATTAGAGCACCCTTTTTATTTATGCTAGAAGAAGGAAGGGAGTTTAATTGAATTTTGGATACAAGGTGATTATTATTTTACTTGAAATTGTGTCTAATTGAAATTGTTGAATTTTCCTAGCCATTGTTTATATGTTGGTTGAACACTCCTAAGCCACAATTGCCTTGATTATTGTTATTCTTTGATTGGTAAAATCCTTGTTACTGTCACGACCCGTTTTCGAGACGTGACGGTCCTAGGATGCAGGAGATGCCAAAAGCGACCGACACCATAGAACCCATCATCACAATTATACAATCACAAACTATGCATATCAATCTAACCATATAATCACATAAATACTATTCATTCTGTTACTCTGTCATTCATTCTGTTACTTTTTGTAATTACCATCATCATATACACCTTCACATATATACTCCAAAATATAATATACACATATATATACAATATGTCTATACCATTATACAATACCCATGGAGCATCTAGTACACATATATATAGATACAGTGTTAATTAATTACACTGTCTTTACAAGACTGCAAAATTCCTTGGAAAACAAAAATCAGGAATCTGCCTCTACTTTGCACCTGAAAAGGGAAACAACGAGAGGGTGAGTAATGATTACTCAGTGAATCTAATATGCATCGACCAATAACAATGGCTCGAATATCAATAACAATAAGCAGATATTTAATGAATAATAATCTGCTCAACAATATTAGAATACAGTATAAAACTGTAGAATCAGTAAACAATACAATGGAATTATAATCAAGTCAATGGAATATATATATCATATAGAGATGATAGATAGGACAGATATAGGTTCAGAACACATGTAGGCTATATGTAAACATACAGTCAATCTCATATCAATAAACATAAGACTGATAAGGTCTTATGGCTAGGACCAATAACCCTTCCTAGTTAGGGTCTCAATAAACAAAATGCACATTGTTGACAGTATGTACCCACTACCTTGTCGGAGAGGTAGCTCGGTCAAATCTTATCAGAATCAATAACAACATGTAACAAGTCAGTAGATATCAATATACAATATCAATCTCATCAAGTAGCAGTAGCTCGTGAATTTAATCAAACGAGACTGCGATATAGCAATGGATAATCCATATAGGAAGCAATTAACAATGGTATTACGATTAGCAATTAACATTAGATTGAATCAAGAGTTGGACAAATCAAGTCAAGAAGTTGGCTCAATTGGCATGCCAATATCACTGGCTGCGATGGCATTCAAATGGTAGGCCTATGGATGAAGTCAATAGTAGGCCTATGAATTTGAACTATGCATTTCATCGAACACTTGGTGGGCATTATTCAATAGACATTTTGGCAAGGTTTTGGTGCAACATTAAAATTGCCCCAATATCAAACAACAAGTACACAATGTAGGTTATTCAATAGGCATTTGGTTTCCAACAATAAACAATATACAAAGGATCAAATAGTCATAGGAAACTAAAGGAAAACAAAATAAAAATTCAAGGAAATTATGCCATACATGGTTCGGCCAAACATGGCTTTTCAAGGTAGGTTTCTAAACTTCAATTCAACACATTTGGCATTACAAATGATGCATATTAAATTCACCTAGCACTTCAAATCACTTGAATTACACACTTTGCCACCAAAGTCTTCAAAGTAGGCAAAAATGGCAAATTTCAATTCTTTGATCTCTACATCAATTCAATCACATATAAACCATCTATTAGTCTCCAATTAACATGTTCTAACCTCAATTAACACATACTAATACAAAATCAAAGATTCATTCCTCACAACTTTGAATTAGGGTTTCCAAATTAGGAAAAACCTATCAAATGCATCAATTGATGCAATTAACCACTAAACCCATTCTAATTGACATCTAAAATATATAAATCAAGCATTAAACCAAACAAATCACATCTTTACCTTAAGATGGAGAAATGGCAGAAATTCACTTGCCAACGAATCTTGAAATTTCTTGATTATCCAAGCTAACCAATGATGGAAAACAAAGAATCAATGGTTTGATTCAAGTTTTCTTTAGGTTTTCTCTTTGATTTTTCAAGAAATATATGGTGGAGAATTGGTAGGAAGCATTCAGCCACATGAAGAAGAAGAAAGAAATTGGCCAAAAAATTCATAAGGCATGCTTATATATTAAGTTAAACTTGGCAAATTACAAATAGGTCTTTAAACTTTCTAATAATCATACTTTTACCACATTTCTTTCTGTAATTTATTCTGACAATTCTGTTGAGAATTGGATTTCAAATAGCTTATTTTTATTTATACTTTATTATAAAAATAGTTTCAGAGCCATTCTGAAACTCAGACAGTAGGTTTCCCACTATTCCCTTGAAGTTCTACTTATTTATGATTTTGCCAACACTTACTTTTTCAGTGTTCCTAAATATTTTTTATCTCTTTCTTTTTACCATAATTACACATTTATTTTGTGATTCATTACCCCCTAGTCTGACTCAGAAATTCTTTAGTCAACCAGACTGCTATTTCTTAGGCATTGTTATTAACACCGACGTTTTCCGGGAAAGTAACTCATATGTATTCTAACTGTGTCTCAAAAATTATCTTTCTTTATTTCAGTGTTTCCAGTCCAGTAACTAGACATATTACCATTCAATCATGATAGAATTTTCTAGAGTATTACATTCTACCCCCTTTAAATAAATTCGTCCTCGAATTTAAAATAAACATGTATCTCAAGATTGGAACAAGAACAAATACTTAACTTTCATGTTTTATTCATTCTCCCATGTATATTTTTTTTCCATATACTGATTCCTTCACAACACTTTTGCCATTGAAATCTCTTATTCCGAAATTGTTAGACTTGACGATTTACACTTTCTATTGGCTCTACTCTTATAACATTTCCTTATTAACATCAATATTTTGCACTTCAATACTTATAACAGTTCTGGCATATAATTCCATAGCATTCAGGTACAGAATACTAGATAAACATGGCTCAAATTTAAAGATAAAGCCAATTTATACGCTACATTGTCATTCCTTTCTAATACTTCATATAGTCTCACGTATCTCAGTGACAACTTTCCTTTCTTGCCAAATCTCATAAGATTTTCCATAGTTGATATTTAAAGAGAACATGATCACCAATATTAAATAAACATCCTTTCTTCTCAAATCTACAATTCAATCAATGGTAAATATTGATCTCAATTACTTTTGAATTTCATAACAAATATCCTCTAATGTATGTATTGTTCACTCTGATTATCCATCAGTTAATGGATGGAACGCTGTATCGAATCATAGCTATGTATCCATAGCTTTTTGGAACTTCTTATTATCATTGTGTCTCTCTGTCATACATTATCATTAAAGGCACTCCTTTAAGCCTTACAATCTTATTAACCATATTCATAGTAACTTTTTCCATTTCCATTCAGATAATTGTATCTCCTAGGGCAAATTTGATAACCTTTGGTGTTCAATCTTAACCTATTGACAGACTAAGCATGCAGATACAAGCTTAGCCATATTTTCTTTTCATATTGAGCCATCAATAAACATCTTTTAAATCATGATATATCTTAGTAATTCCAAGACGTACACTATATGAAGAATAATAGGTCTTTCTTAAAATCTATTCTCGAAGTTCATTAACATTAGGCATAGATAGCTGATTACCACATTTTAAATACCATCCTCATCTGTGAACTCTGGTGCTTTACCTTTTTGAATATCTTTCTTTAACTTCAAAAAAAAAATATGGATCCCGATCTTGTGTCACTATGATATTATTGATTAACAATAGCTTAACCCGAAATTATGCTATCAGAGCCTGGTTATGATCCTGGGATCCCAAATCTAACTCTATACTCATATCAATTAGCTCATTTATTTCACGAATTAGTGGTCTTCTAACAATAGAGATGTGAGCTAGACTACCCATAGACTTTCAACTAAGAGCATCTGCTACTACATCAATAGTTCCTTTAAATTCAATTTAACAGTTTAATTCATTTTCGTTGCTGAAGATTTAGATTCCTCTATTGCAGAATATATTATATACATGCTACAGACTCTTATGATTCATGTAAATTTCACACTTAATATCATACAAACAATATCTCTAAAGATTTAATGTAAAAACTATTACTGTTATTTTCAAATCATGTATCTAATAGTTTATCCTACGCTTCTTTAACCGTCGAGAAGCACATGCAATTACTCTTCTATTTTGCATTATAACACATCTCAATCTAACTTTGGAAATATCAAAATAAACAGAGAATTTATCATCCACTGATGATAATGTTAACACTATACCATTAGTGAGGCAAGACTTCAATGTCTAGAAACTATGTTCTCACATTCATATGTCTCTTTATACTTTCCTTGTTTACTGATCAACTTAATCAATCAGAGTTGCAATTTTAGAAAAATCTTTTACATATCTCATGTAGTAATCTACCAATCCAAAGAAGCTATAATCTCAGAATATTAATAGGTTGAGGCCAATTAACTACTACTTTTACCTTTTAAGAATTAATCTTAATACCATCTTTATATACCTCATAACCAAGGGAACACATTTCCATTAGCCAAAATTGGCATTTAGATGGCTTGGCATACAATTTATGCTCTCATAGTGTCTATAACACAGTCCTCAAGTGCTATACCTATTCCTCTTCACTCTTAGAATAGATAAAATTCTCATCCATGAACATTATGACAAACTTACCCAACATTTTATGTAATTGCATCTTTAGCTCTTTCAATTCAGTAGGTGCCTAAATACACCTCAATCTCAAATTTAATCTCTCTATCAGGGTAACCCTGACAACTTTTTTGGAAAGATATCAGAGAACTCTCGGACCACAAGTATCCGATTAATCTCTATTAAAGTCTTTTACACATTCATTACATATACTAGATATGCTATACAATCTTACTTTATCATCTTTCTAGCCTGAAAAATAAAAATGAAACTAGTTCTAGTTTCATACTTATCACTTTGGAACTCAACTTCTAGCAACCAGAATTTGACTTTCTTCTCATAATAATCAATAACTACTCAATATGTAGTTAACCAATTCATACCAAGTATTATATTAAGTTGCAAACAGGCAACTCTATCAAATTAGCACATAAAATATTATCATTAATTTCAATAATATATCTTAGATAACACTAATTCACTTCTATACTCTTTCCCACATAGTGTAATTATCTCTAAGGGCACATTCAATAAAATTCTTTCTCTATTTAACTGTGATGCAAACAAAAGAATGTATGACACTAGAGTCAAACCATGCATCTGTTATATCATTCTGTATTAAAATCATATTTGTATCTGCATTATCAGATTTCTGTGTCTCTTGTGTGTTAACAGCAAAAATTCTTCCTTGGCCTCTACCTGCTGAGGCCTGACTACTGCTAGGACCTTGTCCTTTACCTATGCCTCTACTAGGAGCCTCTCTAGTCACATTCTAATTCATCTGTACTATAGGCTGAGACTCTGTAGCAGATGGATGCTAATCACCCCATAAAGGACATCTGTTAATGAAATGGCCATGTTACCTACATTTCAGGCAAGTACCTGATTGTTTACGACATTCCCCTCCATGCCTTCTGCCACATAAATCACAATTGGGCATATTAGGCATCTGTGTAACTAGTCTAGAAGATCCCTGTGAATAAGTAGGTGCTTACTGCATTGGAGGCCCTCTACTCTAAATCCTCCTCCTCTGACTGCCTAATGGAGGTCTCTAATCAAATTTAGGCACAGGCTATATCTGTCTCGGCTAGGAGCTGACCTCACCTATTATAGTTTGAGAACCAGGTCCACCTTTCCTTTTTTGATCTCTTTTAGCTCTCTCTAACTTATTCTTATCTTCCATTTGATTTGCTTTGTCAATAATAGTAGTCAGAGATGTAAACTCTGTAGGCATTGTGAAACGAGGCATGTAATTCTCTTCTAAATCTTACAATCAAGTCTGCCTCAGTAGGAGCAATACGCATAGCATATATGCTCAATCTAATAAATTCCTCAGCATATTCTTCAACATATTTGTTACCCTGCTCTAGTTGTTCAAACTGAAACAGGTTTCTTGCCTTTACTCCTTCAATCAAAAACTCATCAATCAATCCTAGTCAGAACTCTCCTTAGGTATGAGTATGATCACCATAAAATCTAGGCTCCATATGTCTGGAAAAACATGTCAAGCTTTCCCTTTCATAAGCAATCCAACTAACTCCACTGCTCTAGCATCGGAGCAAGGTAGTCTCCTAACCACCTTTTCAATCTGCTCCAGAAAATTAATCGACTCTTCGCCTTTATCATCTCTGAACTCTGGCAGATTTAGCTTTAGAAAGCTAAACATAGTGACTCCACCCTCATCAATAACTTAGCGAGCTCCTTGTACAGCAGGCTCGACAGGAACCACTATTGGATGCACTGGAGCTACAAGAGTAGTAGGAGTAATAGGAACTAGTGCTGCTACTGGTGCTGCTGGACGTGGCGGCATATTTTGTCGTTCCCGCCTCAATTCTGCTAATTCACATCGCAATTCTATCATTCCTTGCATCATTTCCATTCTCTAGGGGTCATCACTGTCCCTAGTTTCCTCTGTCATTCGTCAGGATCTGGAACGTCCCTCTGTTATTTCTCTGACAAGAGACTCATTAAAGGCTACTTCGGCCTCTCTGGTATCTTCTCTGTCTCTGTTGTCGGACAACTCTGTCACTACAGACAATAGAAAACAGGAGCAATCTCATTATATTACATTAATGCAGAATACTTATACACATTTGACGAACATATCAATAGACAGAATAGGAATTCCTATGCTCCATGGTTTACTTAACTCTACCCATACTGTACTTAGTTACTATTCCTCTGTAACCTATGCTCTGATATTTATAACCCATAGCTCTGATACCACCTCTGTCACGATCCGTTTTCAGGACGTGACGGTCCTAGGATGCAAGAGATGCCAAAGGCGACCGGCACCCATAGAACCCTTCATCACAATTATACAATTACATACTATGCATATCAATCTAACCATATAATCACATAAATACTATTCATTTTGTTACTTTGTCATTCATTCTGTTACTTTCTGTAATTACCATCATCATATACTGTGTTTATAAAATTATTTTCCATCAATTTAAGACTAATGGACCATATACTGAGAATTTATTCACACACATGAGTTAGGAATTTATAGGGTATTATATGTAATCAAGTCAATGGAATATATATATCACATAGAGATGATAGATAGGACAGATATAGGGCACATGTAGACACAGTTAATCTCATATCAATAAACATAAGACTGATCAGGTCTTTTGGCTAGGACCAATAACCCTTCCCAGTAGATATCAATATACAATATCAATCTCATCAAGTAGCAGTAGCTCATGAATTTAATCAAATAAGACTGCGATATAGCAATGGATAATCCGTATAGGAAGCAATTAACAATGGTATTACGATTATCAATTAACATTGGATTGAATCAAGAGTTGGACAAATCAAATCAAGAAGTTGGCTCAATTGGCATGCCAATGTCGCTGGCGACGATGGCATTCAAATGGTAGGCCTATAGATGAAGTCAATGGTAGGCCTATGAATTTGAACTAGACATTTCATCGAACACATGGTAGGCATTATTCAATAGACATTTTGGCAAGATTTTGGTGTAACATTGAAATTGCCCAAATATCAAACAACAAGTACGCAATGTAGGTTATTCAATAGGCATTTGGTTTCCAACAATAAACAATATACAAAGGATCAAATAGGCATAGGAATCCAAAGGAAAACAAAACAAAAATTCAAGGAAATTATGCCATACATGGTTCGGCCAAACATGGCCTTTCAAGGTAGGTTTCCAAACTTCAATTCAACATATTTGGTATTACAAATGATGCATATTAAACTCACCTAGCACTTCAAATCACTTGAATTGCACACTTTGCCACCAAAGTCTTCAAAGTAGGCAAAAATGGCAACTTTCAATTCTTTAATCTCTACATCAATTTAATCATATATAAACCATCTATTAGTCTCCAATTAACATGTTCTAACCTCAATTAACACATAGTGATACAAAATCAAAGATTCATTCCTCACAGCTTTGAATTAAAGTTTTCAAATTAGGAAAAACCTATCAAATGCATCAATTGATGTAATTAACTACTAAACCCATTCTAATTGACATCTAAAACATATAAATCAAGCATTAAACCAAACAAATCACATCTTTACCCTAAGGTGGAGAAATGGCCGAAATTCACTTTCCAACAAATCTTGAAATTTCTTGATTATCCAAGCTAACCAATGATGGAAAACAAAGAATCAATGGTTTTATTCAAGTTTTTTTTAGGTTTTCTCTTTGATTTTTCAAGAAATATATGGTGGAGAATTGGGAGGAAGCATTCGGCCACATGAAGAAGAAGAAAGAAATTGGCCAAAAAATTCATAAGGCTTTCTTATATATTAAGTTAAACTTGTCAAATTACAAATAGGTCCTTAAACTTTTCAATAATCATACTTTTGACACATTTCCTTCTGTAATTTATTCTGACAATTCTGTTGAGAATTGGATTTCAAATAGCTTATTTTTATTTATACTTTATTATAAAAATAGTTTCAGAGCCATTCTGAAACTCAAACAGTCGGTTTCCCACTATTCCCTTAAAGTTCCACTTATTTACGATTTTGCCAACACTTACTTTTTCAGTGTTCCTAAACATTTTTCACCTCTTTCTTTTTACCATAATTATACATTTATTTTTGTCATTCATTGCTCCCTGGTTTGACTCAGAAATTCTTTAGTCGACCGGACTGCTATTTCTCGGGCAGTGTTATTAACACTGGCGTTTTCCGAGAAAGTAACTCATATGCATTCTAACTGTGTCTCAAAAATTATCTTTCTTTATTTCAGTGTTTCTAGTCCTATAACTAGACATATTACCATTCAATCATGGTAGCATTTTCTAGGTTATTACAGTTACGTTCATCAATGCCATATGAATTGAGAACTTGTTTGAAACTAACTTGTTGAGCAATTCTTCATTGAATCACTATCATGGTCGAACCCTTCACATTTGAAACAAGCTTGGTTATTGCTTACATTTGTTTATTAAACCCTTTATTATTTTCATTGATAGCCTTTGAATAGTTTAATTAATTAAATTTCCTTGAGCATTTCAAAATTCTTAATGTTGACCAAACTTTGACCTTGTATAATTTGCACCTATGAATTAATTTTACCATTATTGTTCTTGATCCTTTATTTTTTATCTAATACTATCTTAGATTGCATGATAAAAGAAATTATAGCCATTGAAATTGAATTCCCAATTTTGGTCGAACCTCATTCAAGAAGAAACCCTAATTTATTTCTTTGAATCAATTGTTAATTTTTTTTATTATTCATCCTTACTTCATTTGAATTAACTCTCCATTGATTGAAGGACAATGTACCTTTCTTTGATATGGATATGTTTTTATTTGATACCTAAACTTGTTTGACATTGCTATGTAACATATGTATGAACCCTATTAGATAATAATGACAGAACTACTCACTCGATGGAGTAGATACTTTTATATTGAGCATTGTGCACAACGTATATACCTTTGAACCCTAGCTAAGAGGGGGTTAAGGTCCTAACCATGCCGTCTGATCAACCGTATGACTATATTGATTGGCATGATACTAGTCTGTAGCCTCTGCCTATATATGTTAATTGAATTTTGCTATATGTCACTGTAACACTTTGAGAAATTGCTTATTGAAACCTTTAAATGAACCTACATTACTGATTTGAAATATTTTGTAACATTAGATTCCAATGGCTATCCTACTTGCTTCATTGTTTATATTCAAGTGATTTTATGGCCTATTTGTTGTTTGTCATTCTTATTAACCTTCCTTGTGAGCTAACCATCCTTCCCTAGCCTCACAAGTAAGGTAATATATATATGACTCACTAAGAAATATTTCTCACACTGTGGATATTTATGTTTTTTTACAAGAGTGCAATAGATAGTTGCGGTTCCCGCTACTTTCTTCTTCAGCTGTGAAACTCCCTTATCTGCGTATGATTAATGCACTGGTTATCTTGTTTCTTAAAAGCTCCATGGATTTTGGATGGTTTAAAGAGATTGTAATTAGTATAATTTGTATATTAATTAAAAATGTTTGATAATTAACCTAGACAATTAATGAGTATGCAACTAATAACATAAAATCTGATTATATATATAATTGTTTGCTCTGATATGGTTATAGGGTGCTGTGTTTAATTGTCTATTGTAAGGTTGAGGATATAAGAGGGAAGTATAGAAGTGTTTTCTTTTCTTTAGGTTGTGAAATTGATAAATGACGGTTAAGTCCTGGAATTGTTATGAATTTACAAAGGAAACTCTGGCGAATTTTTTGTAAAATTTGGCTATAGGGGTTCTACGAGTTTAGGTAGCCTTATGCTTTCCTATAACTTAAGACTGTCACATTTCCTGAAGTGGGGGAAGTGAAAAATAACCATTTAGTCAACAATGCAATTAATGATAACAATTCATATGGCTAGGAACTACACCTCTTCCTAGCAAGGGATAAAGCATTGCTAGGAACTACACCCCCTCCTAAGAAGGGATAAAGCATAGCTAGGAACTACACCCTCCTAGAAAAGGATAAAGCATGGCTAGGAACTACACTCCCTCCTAGCAAGGGATAAAATTACATTGTTTATAATGCTCGATATAATTATTTCTACTCCATTGGATGAGTAGTTTTGCCATTGATCACATGTTAGGGTTAGTTTTCAATAAATGCCAATATCAATTTCAATAAAAGCATGTTAGGGAAAAGAAAAGATTCATCTAACAATGAATATCAAATAATGTATATTCAACAATTCATTTAGAAATCGATTACAAGCAAAATAACATATATGTCACTCACCTTAATTGCAAAAATCAAAAAGACCTTCTTACTCCTTCAACCTAAGCAAAAAGGGTGTTCCAAAGCTTCCTCACCCTTATCATTATCTTTGATAGCTTTAATTCAAATAAGACACAATTTAGAACTTATGCAATTTAGAATTAATCAATATAACTTCTAATCTTTAAAAACTTTATCCTAACTCTGGCAGCCCTGTTTCAATTATTCATATCTCTAGTTTTACTTGTCCAATTACCTTAATTCTTTCTCTAGACATCTATGATTTAAACATATCCAAATTCACATCAATTCAAGTTCTACACAAAATATGGTGAACTCTCAAAGTCAATTATGCTATTGAGTACACTTCATTCTGTCAGTCCTGCTTTATTTATCATTATCTCTAGTTACAGTTGTCCAATTACTTCAATTCTTTTTCCTACTAAAACTAGACATATAATACTATAATATATTTAAAATTTAGACCAATATAAATTCTACACAATTTATGCAAATTCCAAAAATCAGTTCTGTAATCCTGCAATAGTCATCGAGGAAGTCCCTACTTATGGGACTGTAACTTAGCTATACATATACAAATGTAAAACCAATTTCACAAAATTTAGCTAACATATAAACAAACATTTTTTTATGTTTGTTACTTTCTCTAATTCGGTCTCTAAGGTCCTCAAATAATAAAAACACAGTAGGATTTTCAATAGAACCTTCAATCCAAACCAATCCTATTTAGGGGTCAATATCTGTTAACACATTTCGAATTTGGTAAAACCCTTTTAAAAGTATACATTTAAGACCTAAATATACAATTTTTATGTTTTACACATTTTTAAAATCCTTCTCTAAGGTTATGAAAATTAAGTTATAACTTTCTAATACTTTAACCCAAAAATTTCAGAATTCACAACTTCAAACCTGTCACCACCCGATTTTGGGAATCGACGGTCCTGGGATGCAGAAGATGTCAATGGTAACTGGCACCCGTAGAACTCAGTATCACATGCAATTATTTATAATCATCAATTTATTATCAATTTACTTAGTTACTATCCATACTATCATTCTGTAATCTGTCAGAAAATTATATTGTAATTGGCTGTAACATTCATCATAACATGCCATATCATTACTCATACTCCATAACATGTCATACATACATGTTCATAAACTAACTAAACCATACATAACCCATGGAGCAGCTAGATCATGAACATACAAAAATTATTGTATTTAATATAATTACATTGCTATGAACACTGCAAAAATCCACAGAGAATCAAGAGTTGGGATTTTGCCTCCTACTTTGTACCTGGAAATGGAAAACAAGGAAAGGGGTGAGTATATAAGATATTCAGTGAATCTAATGTGTAAAACACATAATCAATCTCATATCAATAAACATAAGACTAATCAGGTCTTATGGCTAGGATAGTTAACCCTTCCCAGCTAGGGTATAATTATACAATGTGCACATTGCCGACAGCATGTACTCACTACCCTGTCGGAGTGGCAGCTCTATCAAACCACATCAGGGTCAATAAAAGTATAGAACATGTCATTAGATACCATTATACAATAATGATATCACCAAGTATAAATAATCCAATATCAATCAATTCAAGATACAATATAAACAATGGAATAGCAATAACAAGTAGATATACAATGGCAATAGGTTTGGCAATTAACAATGGAATGGAATATAGGTTGTTCATACATGAACAAATGGTTGGCACAATTGGCATGCCAATATCGCTGGTGACGATGACATTTAAATGGTAGGCCTATGGATGAACAAGTGATAGGCCTATGACAAAATGAACTAGGCATTTCATCAAACACTTGGTGTACAATAAAGGATGGACAATTTGGCAAGGTTTGGGTGCAACTCCAACATTGCCCCAAAAATCAATAGCAACTCACAATGTAGGCATTTCAATAAGCAATAGATATACAATAATAAACTGTAAAACCCTGGAAAGTCCTAACTCATTTGCATGATAAAGTTCTCAGTATATAGATTAAAATCATCAAAAGGACCAAAGATAATTTTAGAAAACCAATTAGAGCGACAACGAGAAAATTTTTAGGAAATCGTCGGTACGGATATCGCTGCCGTAAAAATAGCAGTTCGGTCGATGGATGAATTTCTGAATTTGGATTGAGGGTTAATGATAAGGTATATTCATTGTGAATATAGTAAAAAGAAATATGAGAAAATATTAAAGAACACTGATAAAGTGAGCAAAGGGTACTTTCGGTGAATAGTGAAAATTTGACAGTCTGAGTTTTAGAACGACTCTGAAACTATTTTTATTAATTAATATTAATAAAAATAAGATGTTTAAACATTCACTTTGAATTCCAATTCCCGATGGAATTATCAGAATAATTTACCGAGCGAAAAAGGACCAAAAGCAAATTTTGAAAAATTGGAGGACCAAAAGGGTAATTTATCATTTTTGTCTTACTATATAAAGGTGCCTTAGGAAAATTTTTTGTTCAAATTTTCTTCTTTGGTCGTGAGCTTCCATCTTCAATTCCAATTGATTTTTCTTTCAAATTTATGAAAGAAAAGCGTTGAAAACCATAAACTAAAACCGTACAAACACTAATCTATCAAAATCAACCATAGAAATTCAAGGAAAATCAAGAATTTCTTCAAAGTGGATTTCGGCCAAAAGAGGTAACTTGAATGAAATGTTTGTTTGTTGGTTTTTATGGTTTAATTAGGTTAATTTGATGATAATAGGATTGGGTAAATGGTTTAATTGCATCAATTGATGCATTAAACAATTTTTCCTAATTTTGAAACCCTAAAATGAAGTTATGTAATTGAATTTTGAGTATATGAATTAGGATATATAAATTGGCTATAGAATAAGTTAATTGTGTATTAATTGATGTTCGTTTCATTGTAGAAAACTTGTTCGGAGAAAATCGTCTATTTTAGCCTAAACCGAGGATTTGAGGAATTGGGTAGCAAATCTATTATGCTTGGTGATTTGGACTATTAGATGAGTCTACTATGCATCAAATTACTTGCCTAAATTATTAGAATGAAATTTGGAATCCAATTGTGGAAAATGCATTGTGGCCGAACACTAATTATGCAATTTGCCTAGTTTTTGTTCATACTTTCGACTTATTTTTCCATGCCTATAGATTATTGAGTTGTGGTTGTTGCCTATAAATTGCTTTTCATGTGCTTGTTTATTGATAATTAGGGCAACGTCAATATTTCACCAAATTCATGTCGAAAAATCCGTAGGCCAACCATTTCAATGCCACCGTCGCCAGCGATAATGACATGCCAATTGCCTCAACTTTTTGGCCGAAAATGACCAAATTATGTTTGTTCTCATTTTTGGTCGTTAGACCTTTGGTCGTCGTTTAATTGATTATTATTGACTTTATACTCATTAAATTGATTTTAATGAGTTATTGATACTTGTCTTGCCATTGATTCTATTGATTGATTGATATTGAGCCTATTGAGCTGGAGGATGCCATTGTTGCATAATGGTATCCACTGATATGTTATTTCTTGATATTGATCCTAATGTGTCATGACAGAGCTACCGATCCGACAGGGTAGTGGAAAAATATTGTCTGTCTTGTGCACATTGTATTATTGGTACCCTAGCTATGAAGGGTTATAGTCCTGGCTATAAGACCTGATCAGTCTTATGTTTACTGATATTTAAATACTGGAGACCTATATGTTCACATATGGTCCATACTGATTACTGGAGATTGTATAATGTCATACAATCCATCCTTTTATCTGTTTTTCCTTATTGTACTGATCCTATGATATCTATATTGGCCTATTCTGGCACTTTTTGTCACTATTTTATGTTAATTGTTTATATCAAGCTTTTGATATCATTGGGTCTTCTGTTAACCTTATATTTATTGGCGATGCATATAGATTCACTGAGTATATTATATACTCACTCTCTCATTGTTTAACCATTTCAGGAGAGGAGTAGACTACATAATCCCATCGTCTGTCATCCAAGGATTTCTGCTATAGTCATTAATGTATATATATATTTTGCACTTTAGTATTTTGATGTTCATAATCTAGCTGCTCCATGGGGTATGTATGAGTTAGCTAAGAAATGAACAGTTGTATATATGTGATGATGATATTTATGAGATGTGATGATCATATGACAGATTATATTAACTGTTACAGCCAATTGCACTAAATGACTGAATGAATTGCAGAATGAATTAAGTAAAATGGATAATTAATTGATGATTATAGATTGTGTATGTGATACTGGGTTCTACGGGTGTCTGTCGCCATTGGCATCTCCCGTGCCCTAGGATCGTTACGATCCACGAGAGCGGGTCATGATAGAGGTGGCATCAGAGGCCTAGGTTATAGACCTTGGAGTTTAGAGTTACAGATGAATAATACCTGAATTACAGAGGAATAGTGACTAAGTATAGAATGGAGTAGAATTAAGTATTCCATGGAGCATAGGATTTCTTTTGTCGTCCTTTGCTATTATCATTTGTTATATGTTAGTATTCAGCGTTTCTGTTATATTCTGAGCGTGTTTCTATTTTTTCTGACAGATTATAGAGATGTTCGACGATAGGGACAGAGATACCCGTTAGGCAGAGGTTGCCTCTAATGAGTCCTTTGTGAGAGAGATAGCAGTTTCAGAGGGTCTGTCTAGATCCTGACGGACTTTAGAGGATTTCGAGAGGGGCGATGACCCCCTGGAGAGTAGAGATGATGAGAGGATTGATGGACTTACGGAGAGAGATGGCTGATTTGAGACGAGAGCATCAGTATGTACCTCCACCACCAACTCCAGCAGTAGTGCCTCCACCACCAACTCCAGCAGTAGTGCCTCCACCTATGGTATCAGAAGGTAGTTCCAGTGGCACCGGCTCCTGTGCAGCCAGTTAGGGTTCAGATGTACAGGCAGATCGGAGAGTGATAAAGGAGGGTGGTGTATCGATGTTTAGCTTTCTGAAGCTAAACTTGCCTAAGTTCAGGGGAGATAGAGGCAGTGACCCTATGGATTTCTTGGAGGAGGTAGAGAAGATAGTGAGGAGACTACCATATTTTGAGTTGAGAGTAGTTGAGCTGGTTGGGCTATTACTGAAGGGTAAGGCATAGACCTGGTTTTCTAGGAGGATGGAGCCCAGGCTATATGATGAGCACCCACCTACTTGGATTGAGTTTCGGCAGGGTCTTATTGATGAGTTAATCACCGAGGGCTTAAAGACCCGTAACTTGATTAGATTTGAGCAGTTAGAGCAGGGAGACAAATCTGTTGAGGAGTATGCAGAGGAGTTTATCAAGTTGAGTAGGTATGCTACTCATATTGTTACTACTGAGGCTGATATGATTAGTAGGTTTTAGAGGGGTCTTCATGTTGCATTACATAATGCATTAATGGCTACTGAGTTTACTTCTCTGATGACAGTGATTGATAAGGCCATACAGATGGAGGAGAAGTATAAGACTGAGAGGGCTAGGAGGGACCATAAGAGGAAAGGGGGTCCAGGATCTCAGACTAGGAGGGGGGAGAGCAGTTCCCATCCTAGGCAGGCAGAGCCAGTGCCTCAGTTTGATTAGCTGTCTATAACTAGTAGTTAGAGGAGGAGGATTCAGACTAGGGGACCGTCAGTGGTTCAGTCAGTACCTGTCTATTCTTAGGGTTCTTCGAGACCAGCTACTCAGGCACCCAGCATTCCTACTTATGGGTTTAATGGTCGGAGACATGGAGGAGAGTGTTGGAGACAGACTGGTGCTTGTTTGAGGTGTGGCCAGCAGGGCCATTATGCTAACAGGTATCCATTGAGGGCTGATCAGCAGTCATCTATTACGGTCTTTCAGCCGATAGTACAAATGAGTCAGCATGTGGGTAGAGAGGCATCAGGCAGAGGAAGAGGTAGGGGAGGACAGGCTCTCAGTGGTAGTTAGACTCCAGCTGATAGGGGTTAGGGCAGAATGTTTGCAGTTAACACCCAGGAGGCCCAGAGATTCGACAATATTGTCACATATACTATTATGATTCAGAATGAGATAGCAGATGCCTTATTCGATTCAAGTGCCACTGACTCTTTTATGTCACCACATTTAGTACAAACGAGTTAGCATATGGACAGAGAGACATCAGGCAGAGGCAAAGGTAAGGGAGGACAGGCTCCCAGTGGTAGTCAGGCTCCAGCTGGTAGGGGTCAGGGCAAAGTGTTTGCAGTTAACACCTAGGAGGCCCAGAGATCCGACAATGTTGTCATAGGTACTATTCTGATTCATAATGAAATAGCAGATGCCTTATTCGATTCATGTGCCACTCACTCTTTTGTGTCACCATATTTTGCATCTAAATTGAATAAGGAAAGGAAATTGTTAGATGTGCTATTGATGATTGCTACTCCAATGGGTATTAATGTTGATGTGGATTATTATTATCCTGATTGCATGATTGAGATTGATGATAACATCTTGCAAGCTGATTTGATTGAGTTGCCTATATTAGAGCTAGATGTTATTTTGGATATGGATTGGCTTGCGAGGTACTGAGCGGTTATTGATTGTTATCGAAAGAAGGTCAGGTTTCAGCCTGAGGGACAGCCAGAGTTTGAGTTTCAGGGTGATATATGGGAGTTCAGGGTTAACCTGATTTATGCTATCCAGGCTAGGAGGAGGATTGGGAAAGGCTGTTCAGCCTATTTAGCTCATGTAATAGATGTACAGAAGTCTTCTGTATAGTTGGATCAGATACCGGTAGTTCAGGAGTTTCCTGATGTGTTTCCTGAGGAGTTGTCAGGATTGCCCCCTGATAGGGAGATTGAGTTTGAGATAGAGGTGCATGCCGGCATTGACCCTATATCTATTCCACTATACAGAATGGCTCCAGCTGAACTGAAGGAATTGAAGTTGCAGTTATAGGAGCTATTGGATAAAGGGTTTATCAGACCGAGCAATTCTACTTGGGGTGCATCGGTGCTGTTTGTAAGGAAGAAAGATGGCTCTTTGAGGATGTGTATAGATTATAAGTAGCTGGATAAGGTGACAGTGAAGAACAAGTATCCATTGCCTCAGATAGATGACTTGTTTGATCAGCTGCAGGGAGCTAGCCATTTTTCTAAGTTTGATCTGAGGTCTGGGTATCACCAGTTGAGGATTAGGAAGGGTGATGTACCTAAGACTGCTTTCAGAACCCGCTATAGGCATTACGAGTTCTTAGTGTTGCCATTCGGGTTGACCAATGCATCGGCTGCTTTCAGAGATTTGATGAATAGGGTGTTTAGGTCATTTTTGGATAAGTTTATCATTGTATTCATTGATGACATACTTATCTATTCTAGGAGTGAGGAGGAGCATGTGGAGCATCTGAGGATTGTTTTGCAGACACTTTGGGAGCATCAGTTGTATGCTAAGCTATCTAAATGCGAGTTCTGGCTAACCGAAGTATGTTTTGTAATATCCTTAGTGAAACCCTAACCTTAGAACCTTGAACCTTAGTTGGAAACCTAAACCCTAGTGCCTTAAACCTAGGGGGAGTTAGGGGTATTTGCATGAGTTGGTGTCCTTATGTGTTTTATGAATTTATTAATGTGTTCAAGTGCCATTGATTGCCTTATATGTTATATGATTAACTTAATGAAATTATATGTGATTGATAAATATTGTGTTATATATTTTAAAGTGTGTGTACCATGTGTAAATTATTGTGAATTAATTATTTGGGAAATGAATTGAGGGTAGATAAAATAGAATAATTTAATTAGGTTAGGAAAATAAATTGTAGGACTTGATTGTATAAAAAGTGAAGGTGAGGGAGCTAGTTGGGAATTTATTGGACTTAGATGTAAAAGGAATTGATGGAGAGGGATTTAATGGAAATTTGAATGATTAGGATGCTATGGATTGAAGTATTGATGCATCCAACATCCAATGGATGCATGTTAGGGTGCAAATGGACTAAAGTGAGAATGGAGCATGGGATTATATCAAAATCTTACCAACCAAATATAGAATTTTGCATTCTTTCTTTCTTCCTCATCTTTGTCGTGTTCTTCATCCAAGCAAAACAGAATTTGCTCTTCATCCATTTCTTGTTTCAGCCAAGGAAGAACTAAAAGGGGTGTGTAGCTTTGGGTTGTTATAGTTTGGTGGAAGATAAGATATACTTCTCCATTTCCTTGTTGCAAAAATTTTGAATTTTGGGGCTAGTTTTGGGGAAAGTGTTGCTTCGGCCATTGCAAGGAATTCAGTTATGAGATTTGATTTTCTGGTTTGTGTAAGAATTTTGGATGTTCATTTGATGGTTAGAACTTAGGTTCATGTTTGGTTAGGGGTTTGGTTGTATGGCCGAACCAAGTGTATAGGTTTAGGTAAAAAATTTTGCGGCTTTTGATTTATGACTATATGATTGTTGATAATTGATGTTGAGTTGCATTTGATAATGTAACACCTTAGCCTAAACCCTAATAGGGACCTTTAGGAAAATTATTTTCCTTTCTTTATGATGTGTTAAAATTATATGTGAATGCATGGAATATATATATATGCATGTTATATGACCTAATTTTTAGGCCTAGAGTTG
>CANXYC010516375.1:0-11195 GCA_948193065.1 Aleurites moluccanus
AATTCCATTCAAGTAGGTTAAGTTGAGTTTGTTAGTTTTAAGTGTTAAGCTAATGTGATTTGTAAAGTGAAGTTTGAATATGAATAAGTGTTTGAAATGATGGAAATGTATAGTTTTAATTATATAAAGAATGATTAATTTGAGTGTTTGAAAGTTAAGTTTGAATGTAGTATATGTTTAATGTGAAATGAAGAGTTAAGTGTATAAAAGTTACTAAAGTGTTGCATTAGTGATGAATATGCATAATGTGACTTGAAAATGGTATTAGATATGAGTGTTGGTATAAAGGTATATGTATAGTATGATTTGTGTAAAGTAAAGTATATTAGGTATATTGTGTATGCCTTATGTAGTTTGATATGTTTGAATATTTGTTTGAGTGAAATATGTGATTTGTAATGCTATATAATCTTACCGGAGTGTTATGTGTGTAAATAGGTGAACCGTCGAGAACTCGGAGAGCCGAGTAGGGCTCGGGTACAATTTGGGGGATTACTGGACATTTTGTATATCTAGTGAGTCCTTATGCATAATTGTGCATGATTTGCATTATATATGCTATACTATTTCATTTGAGCCAATAAAGCCAAGTTTGATACCTAAAAACCCAAACAGTGCAAATTGGCTCGTAAATAAGCCCGCCGAAAAGACTAAAATTGACTTAAACTTTGACGGGCCATAAAATGAAAACCAGAAAGCCAATTGGGCCGCTTAGCCCAATCATCTAGTCTTTACCTAAGCTTCGAAATGGTACCTCATGGCCCACCTAATTCTTTTGGTAACATAGTTAACCAGAAAGTACCTAAAATCCTAAAACGGACTCATAATTTGCGAGCCAGTTGCGGTAGAGCGACTGGGCCCACCCGGGCCAATTTTTAATATTTTTTCAAATTTCTCGATTTTCCTTTATATATGTATATTTAATCATTCTACAGCTATATAAGCTTTATTTGTGGTATATTTGAGGGTTTTATAGAGACATAAGTATATGATATTAAAATAGGACTACTTCGATGAGTAGTGTAAAATTCCATCGACTGTGTGCACACTGGTATAATTAAAGTAGCCTGTGCTGGAGAGGGCGTGAAATATTCTCTAGTATTCATAAACTAGCCCGTACTAGGGAGGGTGTGTAAATATTTCTTAGTCGTAAAGGTTGATCCCCTTTGCGTATAGTATACTTTGCACTGAAATATCGTGCCTATTATGAATAATGCATATGAACTTAAATATGATTTAATCATGTTATATCATATGTGAATTGGCTTATATATATTGAATATTGATATGAATACCCATATGATATTGATATAAATTTCTTGTTATTTACTTTATTAGCTACAGTGCATTGAATCTACAGGCGATATATGGGCAGTTCTTTATTATGTAGCATTTACTGTATTCTTATGCATTTGGATTCACTGAGTATTTTTATACTCACCCCCTTTAGTGGTTATCATTTTCAGGTCTGTTGTGAGACCCGTATTCCATTGGCACATCTTATCCTCACCGTGGAAATTTTGGTTACTTTTGACATGTAAATTCCAGTCTTAAAGTATTTGTAAATATTGTACAAAATAGAAGTCCCATGGTACTGTAAATATAAGGTTTGGTATGTATATATATGTGTGTTGCATTTATATATCTATAAGTTATATTTTGAGATATATTCATATATGTTGAGATGAATATATGTGATCTGATGATCTGATATTGATATTGAGTTGATATTGAAGATCCAGAGGGATCCTTCAAATTGAGATAGATATGGAAGTATTAGTTGAAGTGCTTATTAGTGTGTTTAGCAGCTGGGCATACTCCTTATATAGAGGAGATGCTGCCCAATTTTTTCATAAGATTGCTAAGCCATTTTGAGTTTGTTATTGTATTGCATGCCATATAGTTCAGTTATTTGGGTTTTTCGTGGTACTGATAGTATAAGTAACACCCGTACCCTAGGACCGTCACGACTCCCAAGTTGGGCTGTGACAAAAGACCATCCCACACTATTATAAATATAAGAGATAAACTCTCATTTATGATATCTCAACCATTTATATAATTCATTTTGCTTATTGAAAAGCTCTAAATGATTCTCCTAAACTAAGTTACTGACTTAAGCATTGGAGTACTTTTGCCAAGCCAAAACTTGACACTTTTAATATTATTTTCTGCTTTGCAGATTCAAGAAATAAGTCCATTCCTTTGGTCTGACCCAAACCTGACTAAGAAGACCCATTATAATATTTTAAAGGGCTTAATAGCTCATCAATAATCTTTGCCTATTTTTGGTCATATAAATCGTAAAAGAAAATGTAAGATAATATATTCAATGCTTTCTTGTTTTTGTTTTTCAATGTTTTTAACAAACATTTTGATTTCATGCTATGCTAATAAGAAAATATATATGCTTTGCCATTTTCATAATGATGGGCTTCTTCTCCCACGAAAAAAAAAAAGGCTAATTAGTACGAAAGTCATGCAACACATTGCTAGTATACTTTAGCAACGAAATATAGCGACAACTCTTTTTCATTGCTATTTGCCTCCTTTTTTACTAAACAACAACAAAATTTTCGTGCAGCCATCAGTTAACATGCATAGTGCTTTGATCCTAATAAATTAGAGAAAAAGCATTAATATTTTTCTCGGTGGAAGGATGATAGCACCATAAACTATAAATTTAAACGCGATATTGAATGCAATCTTCTAATTTCATTGTCCAAAATGAAAAAGAAGCTTTCTAACAAATTTGGCGCCAAGTAAAATTTTTTATCTCTAATTAGGGACAGATATAAATTCATAGCGTTTTTCGTCGCTGAAGTTGGTTGACTTTTCAGTCAAACTTCTCGCTAATTTTATAAATTTTGTTGCAAAGTTAGCGACTGATGTATTTTCTCGCAAATCCATCGCTAAAATCCCTCATTATTTAGACATTAAGCCATCGTTAATGTTTTTTGGTAAATTATAAATATAATTAGCGATTGAATATTGTCACTGATATATTGTTATTTTTATTAGTCCTCGTTAATTTTTTTTTTCAATTTCAATTGATTATATCATTTATTGATTTATTTATAAATATGATTAAAAGTATTTATATATAAGTATATTTATATATAAATATTTTTATTAAAAAATAAATAATACTAGTATATTAATAAAATGCAATATAAACAAAAAGTAAAATAAAATGATGTCTACAATTGTGGTCTAGCATCATAATAAGTTTGCTTGTAGGGCTACAACTGAGCCAAGCTTAGTCGAATTTTAGCTTGCTCAAACTCGGCTCAATATTTTTTTCCGAGTTCGAGTTCGAGCTCAAGCTCAAGCTTAAAAATTATTTTCAAGTTCAGCTCGTTTAATTATTAAATAAGTTCAAACTCAACTCATCAAGAGATTATTCATTAATTATAATTGAGTTTGGCTCGTTAATAAATTATAATTGAGTTAGATTCAAATTAGAATTCGACTCATTTTGAAACTCGTTTATGATTAATATGAATATTTAACTTCCTAAATATTCATTTTTAATAAAATAACTATAAAAAAATACTTAAAACTAATATAAAAAAAAAATCAATTAGTGAAAAAATCCAACCATAAAACTGAGCATTATATGTATCTCATAGATATTAATAAATAAATAAATAATTCTTAAAAATCAGAATATTAGATTATATAGTACTTATAAAATATTAATCAAAAACTCTATTTGTATTACAAAAATATGATTATAATTATATAATATTTATTTAAGAGTTACCAATCTTTTTAAAAATATAATTTAATATTGATTTTGAAAAGAAGGTAATTATACAATATCATTAAACTATTTACCTATATATTTTACATGTCTATGCTATCGAATCTAGCAATAAGAAAAGGTAATAATAATTTTTTCAATAAAGAGTAACTTTTTATTAATGAAAATGAAATTAAATATATAATTTATTTTTCTTTTAGAAAATATTTAAAGTGCATATATAAAAAATAAATTAAATATTTTAGTCAAATTGAATTATCAAAAAAATTATATGAATGCTAACTTTTATTTTGAGTGCCAAAATTATTAGGCTAATAATAATAATAATAATTATCGTTATCATCAAACTGTTCGCGAGCCTGTTTAAAAGTATATTTTCAAGCTTATAAATAAACTGTTCATAAGTTTAATCGAATCGAGTTTAACTTTACTTAAATTTAATTCATTTATTTATTAAATTTTAAAGTAAAATTTAAATTTAACTGATTTATAAAATTAATCAAATGCAAATGAATTTTTATCGAATCGCTCACGAACGATTTGACTGATTTGCATTCCTACATACTTTGTCCCATGAGGAGTGTCAAATGGTATAGTAGAATTAGCAGGGTACATGTTTATCTTTTTATTCTATATATTATGGTGGAGAAAATTACTCTATTTGTGTTTGTTAATTTTTTTTTGCCATTTACTTATTCCAAGAGAAGATTGAAGAAAATAGAAAACTAAAAGATTTTGGATATTTTAATAGCAATTTAGTGTAATATAGATGTCGTACAGGAATTAATTAAGATTCCAAATCCTCTTTCTTGTTTTCAAATGGATGCAACTTGGGAGGGTTACAACTCACACTGAATTATTAATTTGGATCTCCCAATAGTATGGACAAAGAACTTTTTGCTAATAAGCCTAATAATTTTGTTGGCAATTTCCACAAACATTCAATATGGAAGATGCACAAAATTTTAGATTTTAGTTATTTTCCTTTTTTTATATAAATTTTATTTTAATGGAATATGTATAATTATATATCCATTCAGACTTTGAAGCTGTCCAATTTTTTTAATTTTTTAATAAATTCAACTGAAACTCAAATTCGGACCTCTTAATCCATATGTGCATGCAACTTTCTTCAATTTTGATTCTTATATTCTTTATTTATGAGGCAGTCATGTTTGGCTAGCTAAAATATTTAAATCCTCGGAGGAACTAAAAATATATTCTTTATTCTATTAAAATTCTTATCTCTAGTCTCTTTCTGTCTAACATAGGTAGAATTGATTGCAGCCGTAAATGAAATATATATATATATATAGTAGTTTGGGAGAAAGTAGAATTTTCTTCTTTAAGATCGTCTCCCTTCTGCCTCTTGGCTCTGATTCTTGTATGATTTAGAATTGAAATTAATTATAAAGTTCCATTTTATTTTATGATATTCATATTGATATTTATACCCAAATTTAAGGTTAGATATTTTATTTTGATTAGTTTTAGAGTTTGGCATTTATTTCTTTTTATCAAATTATTTTCTCATTCAAAGATGTGAAAATTTAAATATAATAAAATAAAAAGTTAAGAGTTGAAATTTTGATGTTTATTTTTATACTTAAAGTTTTTTAATGTATAAAAAAAAAAAAAAAAAAAAAAAAAAAAAAACCCTAAAGTAACACTTATATAGAAATTCTTTTATTTATAGGTATATATGAGGATACAATATCTAGTACAATTTCTTCTATCTTTTTTTTCTTTTTATATTTTATTTATAAGTTGTATAAGTTTTTAAATAAAAAGAATGCTTTATCATTTACAGCTCATCTCACCAATTGCTTATTTTCTAGAAGTCTTCGTCAACAAACTCTGATTCCACTAATTATTATAATAATAAAAATAACAAAAACATCAACATCATGACCGAAATTTGATGGGAACATCCTTTTGATTGAGTCTAATTTTAAAGTGATGCAGGAGGAAGACAAATGACCCATGTTAGTCCAAGTTTACATGCACACTCCAATTATTTGATTGGTGCTGCCAGTGTATAATGCCCCACCTAAAGGAAACAATTTTTCTTCTTCTTCTTCTTCCTTCTATTTTATTATTTTTTTTTAGGATTTTGTTATTATAACTTCCCCAATAATCACAAGTCCATTTTTTTACCTAATTACGTCTTCTCGCATTTACTTATCAATCTTATGATTATTTGGTTACGTTCGTGGGCAATCATATCCCACCACCATAACCTCAGTTCATATTGGATTATGACATAGCCTACCACCTCATACTTATTATAATCATAACTCTTGGCTACATTTACCCTAGTTTTAATTAGATTGGAAGTATTCCTGGTGGTCACGTGCTATAATGCACATGTTGGAGGAATTTGATTGGAGTCTCTCATTCGGCAAATTTTGGTAATAATTTAACACATTAATATATTATTACATAAAATATAATTAGCTATAAAGCTATAAGAAAGATTGAAAGTAAAATCCATATATACATATTTTAAAGGTAATAGTATATTAGATTAAATATATTAATAGTGTTAGATTGAATATAATCTAAACATATAATATAATACTTATCTCTTATAGCGCAGATTCACGTAAATTTATATTACCGGTCAATAAAACGATTACGAACGAATAGTTTTTAAACCACAGTCTAAATGCCACAAACATTATAGCTTCTTCACCACCATAAATAAAATTTAGGAAGAGTTTTTTGTTTACATAGGAAAAAAGAGTTTTTCTTTTCCGTGCTCTTATTTTTTGATTAAAAAAAAATTACGTGATTCAAAATCCCTTAGAATTAAATTTTAGGATATTCAGATAATATTATTCCTTTTGAATAATATTATCTATATCTTATTTAATTTTTCTTTATCTGATAATATTATCTTAATTTATTATTTATTTTAATTAATTTATTATTCAATAGATATGGGTCTATTCACCTGTTATGGGCATACCCGACCCAACCCATTAAATCTAGCATCTCTCGCTCGTATATGACGAGACAAATCCCATATGTGATAAGCCTTTTAGACATTTCATATCAGACAAATAGACCGTGTGACCGGCATATTACGAGAGCCCTATGCTATATACTGATTAATGATATATAGCGTCTGTACAAGAACATTTTGAGTAGATAAAGTATGCACCACCCCAAATTGCTTATCACATTTCTTTGTTTCTCTTTTAATCTCTAAACAAAAAATTTGTATTCACAATTATAATCACTTATGAATATAATTGGTATACCTATGAATATAAAACTAAATGTGACCTCAAAGTAATCTTCCCTTTAATAAAGTTTCCTCAATCATAATTCAGTTTGCTTTTTCATAAATGTTGCATTAGATCGAATCACTCATAATTTTCTAGTAACATCCTAAGATAGCAAACACTAAACTATATCTTAGGAACTAACCAAAAGTCATAAGGGTAGTAAATTTTAAGAAATACATTTCTTAAGGGTCTCACATTTTTAAAAGTTGAGATATTAACTTTTGTCCTCCCATTTGTCACTATAATTCACATGTGGTATGATACACATGTCATAGTGTTTTCTATTTTTTCATCGAGCATGTGTCTATCAAAGAATTTATTTCTTGATTTTGGAAATACTATACAGATGAAAATTTAGACACACTCAATGTCTAATCTTGAGTTCACTAATCTACTCGTTTAATCTCAGAACTCGCATATGGTGATTTAGACATATAAAAGACACAATTATACATAACTTGCCTCTTAATATCATCACAATGATAGGCTTATCTCATTTCCATAAATGAGGCAACTAACTTATTTTAAGCATGAGCTCTCTTTTTATCTCTCAGATAATTTATTTAAAACAATCTCATCTTTATTAACCACTTAGATAAAATAAAGGCGATTACCCATGTGAGAAGGTCAATCTTATTTCAATCCAATATGTTTTCACAATATAAATAATAGTAAATATACTATTACATTCACACTCATATAAGCATAAAAATAATCATCATGTTTTTAATATTAATGAATAATAGCAAAAAAAAAAATGAATATTGTTTAACATAAACAACAAATAAAGAAAATACATCAACATCTACACAATTCTTGAGATTTAGTATGCCTAATGAATAAATCTTTAGGAACAGATTTTGTCAAAGGATCTGCAACCATTTCATATGTAGATATGTATTATATGTACACTTCTTTACTTGTAACTATGTCTCTTATAAAATTATATTTTGTGTTAATATGTTTAGTTTTGCAATGAAATTTTAGTTCTTTGGTGTAAGCAATGGCTACTTGACTATCACTGTTTATCAAAACTGATTCACCGTCAGCCCCTTTACCCAAATGATTAAAAAATCTCTTTAGCCATACTGTAGTTGAAAATGCAACAAATTCAGCTTCCATTGTGTATAATACTATACAAGATTATTTCTTATTACTCCAGGATATTACACCATTATTAAGCTAGAAAACAAATCCAGAAGTGGATTTTCTCTCATCCACATCTCCAGCCCAATTAACATCTGTATAGCCCTTCAACTATAGGTTTCCACCTTGATAACACAATCCGTAGCTTGTAGTACCTTTCAGATATCTCAATATCCTTTTAAATGCTTTCCAATATGCTGGACCTGGGTTGGATTGATATATGCTTACCATCCCGAAGGCAAAGCAAATATCAAGTCTCGTTTACATTATAACATACATTAGACTCCCAACTGGGCTGGTATAAGGGACATTTTTCATACAGTTTTATTATTCTAGAGTATTGGGACATAACCGTCGACTTAAGGCTTGGCCTTTGGCTATGCTTCGACTTAAGGCTTAGCCTTTGGCTATGGGAGTATCTATGGGTTTGCATCCATGCATATTGAATGGTTCAAGGACTTTCATAATGTATGACTTTTGAGAAGAGACAACATCCTTTTAGTACGGTCTCTTGAAATCTTAACTCCAATAATATATGCAGCCTCACCCATGTCTTTCATTTCAAAGTTGGAAGATAACCACTGTTTGATATAACGCAAATACTCCTTGTCATTTCCAGCAACTAATATGTTATTAACATATAATGACATAATGACAAACTTATCTTTTGATATCTTAGTATAAACACAATGATCCTCATCTATCATATTAAAATCATTCGACATGATTACATTATGAAATCAAATGTACCATTGTCTTGAAGACTACTTAAGACCGTAGATTGACCTCATCAATTTGTAAACCTTATGTTCCTGACCTTCTTTGATGAAACCTACAGGTTGATGCATGTAGATTTCCTCATCCAATTCTCCATTAAGAAATGTAGTCTTTACATCCATTTGATGTAATTCACATAAAAATTTGTCATAATTGCTAGAATTAACTTAATAGAGGTAAACCGCACAATAGGAGAAAATTGCTCTTCGTAGTCAATTTCTTCTTGTTGTGTATACCCTTTTGCAATGAGATGAGCCTTATATCTCTCGATACTGCTATTGGCTTTACGCTTAATTTTGAGAATCCACTTATACCCAATAGGTTTATGTTCTTCTGGGAGATCTACCAAATCCCATACTTGATTTCATCTCATGGACTCCATTTCCTCTTCTATTGCTTTCATCCATTTATCCTTAGCAGGGCAAGACAAATCCTCTTTTACATTCTTTGGCTCTTCATAATCTTGTGACACAACCATAAAAACCTTATTAGCACCTTCAATCATAAATTGACGACGAGGAATTTTTCCATAGTTGCTTCATTGCAACTTTGAACCTTGAAGAACATTTTCATTAAGTTTCAATAAACTATTATTTAAATCATGTCCCATCAAGTTCCCACTAAAACTAGGATTGTTATTCCCACTAGGACTAGGATCACTCTCATTCGGACCAGTTGGTTGAACTATGCCAATGTTGTCCACCAAATTCCTCCCACTTGGATGGAGTGGTCCTATTGAATCTTGATCTAAGGTCTCAAATAAGGAGAACTCATAGTTTAAATCCCTTGCTTAGGAAAATCATTCTCTAAGGACATTATGTCTTATGATTCAAATTTAGTTATACTCCTACTATTCTGCTCACTTATGAAAATGTATCCTTTTAACAGTTTTGAATATCTTACAAAGATACTCTTCCTACCTCTGGGGCCTAATTTTCCATATGGATAAGAGGTATTATGAACATAAACAAGGTTTTAGGATATTTAAGTCTGGTTGACTACTTGTCTATAACTCATATGGAGTAGAGTTAACGGATTTGGAGGGTACATGGTTGAGTACATATATGGATGTTAATAGTGCATCACTCCAAAAGGTAATAGGCAAATTTGCTTGAGCTATCACAAACCTCATCATTTCAATGACAGTTCTATTTCTCCTCTCAGTAACACCATTTTGTTGCGGAGTTCACAGATAGTCAAATGATGACTATTCCTTTTTCATCACACAATTATATAAAATTATCAGACAAATATTCTCGATCTATGTTGGTTCTTAATGCTTTGATTTTCTTGTCTAATTGATTTTCAACCAAGTTGAGATAAGTCTTAAAGCAACTTAAAGCTTTAGATTTATGTGAAATCAGATAGACATGACCATAACGTGTATAGTCATCTATAAAGGTAATGAAATAATAGGTGCATGCTAAGCCCTCTCATTCATTAGTGTTGGGATTTAGGTCGTTAGGCGCAGGAAAAAATAAATAAAAAAAAAACAAACAAACCAAGAAGGCTATGTAGATCAAAATTGAAGATTCATTAAAGAAAATTAAGATCTTTATCTTTGATTTGAGAAACTCTTTCTCCTTTGATCACCAAGAAAGGGTTATAGCAAACCACTATCTTTCCTACAAGAGCAAGAAAGCACCACTAATAATCCATGCGAAGATCAAATGATGAGCTTTTTAGAAATATGAGCCAAAAACTCTTATGTGCAAGATAAGAGGTTTTGGCTGAATGGAGGAGAAGCAAAAAAGAGGGGCCGAATTCTTTTGGTGCAAGAATATATGTTCTGAAATTTAGCCAACCTATTGTGTTTTATTCCTAGGGTTAATGAATTATGATATTATCATATTTTCTTGGCCCTTTGATCAATTAGGTTTTAATCTAATGGCTTATATTAAAACATTAAGCCTAATGACAATAATGTCATTAATGAAAGGTCAAAAATACTCCTTTGACCTTGAACTTATTGATCCTAATATTAACACAATCCAACGATCTTAATTTAATTAAATACATCACATGTAAATAATTAAATTAAATAATTAATTTAATCATATTAAATTATTGTAAAAACTTCATAATTAAATATATGAATTAAATCTCATTTAATCATAATTTAATTAGTTCTTTCACTTATTGTTTGAATCACTTCTATGCGTGTGACCTAATAGATTTCGCAATTAAATGGCAACTTAAGTCCTTAATAATTT
>CANXYC010516384.1:0-21087 GCA_948193065.1 Aleurites moluccanus
ATTTCATCTTCTTTTTGCTCCTTCAATTGATTTGAACTTCAAATTCCATCAATTTCCTTCACAAGCTTTCTTCCTTCCATCAATTTTCTATCTTCTTTTGGTTGATTTCTTTGGAAGGAATAGAAAATATTTGGTTGCTCTCTTCTATTAGTGGTTCGGCCACTCACTCCCCTTAGCTAGCTATCTTCATCCATTTATACACCAAACAATAGAAAAAGAAATGAAAGAAATGGAAAATTCTAGATTTGTCTACTTGGCAATTTCCTATTAAACATAAAAAAAAATCTTCACATTATTTAATAACGAAATAATTATTTCCTTACAAAAAAATCCTCTCTATCACTCCATCCATTATTTGGCCGGCCACCTTAGTTTGATTCTAGAATAGGTGGGTCCCACAACTTTATTTAATTGCACTTTTGGCCTAAAATTTTTCTTATTTGTATTTTTGACTCCAAAACTTTCTGTAATTTATTCTGTCTATTCTGTTTAGATTCAACCTCAAGTGTGGGAAGTAAAATACCTTATTTTAAATTTTTCTATCCTTTAAAAATAGTTATGGGTCATTTTTGGATCCCAGATAGTGGATTTCCAAAATTGCCTCCAAAGTTGCCTTTATTTACAATTTTGCCATTACTCTTATTTTCAGTGTTCCAAAATATTTTTTAATCTTTATTTTCACCATAATTTCCATAAAATTAACCTATTTAATCCCCTAGGTTTGGGTCAAAAATTTTTAAATTACCCGGACTGCTATTTTCCCGGCAGTGTTTTTGACACCGACGATTTCCGAAAAAATTTTGCATTTGCTTTTTAACTGTGTCTCTAAAATTATTTTCCATCATTTCAATGCTTTTAAACCATAAACTGAGAATCAATTCATGCTTACAAGATGGGGCTTCCTAGGGTATTACATTCTAACCCCTTCAATAAAATTCGTCCTCAAATTTTCTCATTCAATATTGTAAACATCGATATATATACCTCAAATAATCTCCAATCATCTTTGTAAATATTTTTCTCTATATTACTTATTATCTTACTTAGACTAATTGCCAACTTCCATATTCTTCTTATCATTTGCGCTATTCCATAATTCTCATATAATTTCTTATCAATATACAATCTATAATCCATAAACATTTGATAATATAATACTTAGATTTTTAATGTACTATACCTTAATATTTTCAATCACATTAGCAATATCATTGCATTAATCTTTTATTTTTGTATTTTATCATTTCGATCATTAACTCTTTTTCCATGAGCATATTCCCTAAATTTCAATAAACAACAACTTAATATTTATTTACTTAAGTTTTGAACTTCAATAATCAGGTAATTATACTATTATATATACTCTTATTATTCTCTAAGTACTATAACCTTAATTTTGTAACTATCTTTTCACGGTAGTTACATTTCCTAAGTTCACAATATATTACTCATTGTATTTAATCATTATAACACTAATCCTATCAATAACCTTTCAATAACACTAAACTATACCTCAATAATTTCATATCTTCACTTTTCATATTCAATCACCATTTACCTTACATATTTGCATTTGCTTTCTAACTGTGTCTCTAAAATTATTTTCCATCATTTCAATGCTTTTAAACCATAAACTGAGAATCAATTCATGCTTACAAGATGGGGCTTTCTAGGGTATTACAATCAGAGATAACAATAATCGTAAATAACCCATTTACCGATACTTAATTTACTATATAGCTACCACTTCGCCAATAACAATACCCAATTAATTCAATTATCTTAATCTCCAATAAAATATTCCACTAATTAAAATAATTATTCACTAAGTCTCAATAAATAACCACACTAAAATTTAATATTTCATATTTAATTACCTCAAAATATTTTTAATAATGCCACCATTAATATCTATTTATTAAACTTCAGTAGTTTATCTTAATTTAATATCTTTTATAAATTTAATTTAATTACCTACTTCATTAAATTTCTCCACAATAATTTAACTTTTCATAACCTAAATTCCATAAATATCGTCCACATAATTTCTATAATAATTTCAAATCAATATAATAAATTTACTTTAATTTTTGCATCTAATAAAAATACAGTTATCATATTTTAACTACCTAAATTCTCTAATACAAATATAAATATTCAACCATTTTCACAAATTTATCTCCAACTAATCTTCAAATAATTAATAAATAATTTTAGAATAAATTTAAACCTACTTACTCAATATTTATCGGCAATCTACGTGTGTCCAAATTTTTTCAATCCCGGCTTTGGTCTCTGATCTAGGAAAAATTGGTGTTATTAGAAAGCTCATGAAGAGAGAAGTTCAAAAAAATTAAAGTCACCAGAATTGTCCTCCGAAATTGACCGAAATCTGCCATTGAAGGTATGGTGTTTCATTTTCTGATCTCCTTTTCCGGCGAATTTCAGGTGATAAGTTGGGTAAAAGAAAGCTGGGATAAAAAAAATCATAGGAAGAAAAATCACTCAATTTGGAGTTCAAATGAGAGAGCTATTACTAATTGAAATTTTTAACCAATATGGTGATGAGAGCTATTTTAAATAGAAATAACTCCTTACCTGATGGTCAAAATTGAGCAAAATTGGTGCCTATGAACTATCCTCGTGGCAAGCTACACGGTGGTATGGGAGGCATCGACCACTTCCCTCCGGTTTGGCCGAAAATGGCACTAGAAAGTCGACCACCAACCATCTTCTTCTTCTTCCTCTTCTTCTACTTCTACTTCTTCTTCCTATTTCCAGCAAATTTTAGTCTACTAGCAGCCAATCCGAGACTGCCACATAACAGTCTCTGATTGGTCCTATTATTTATTTATCTTTTTTGAAATTTATAGAAATTTCATTTTAAGTTCAAAAATTATAAATAAATAGTCAATAAATTTCTTATAAAATGTACTTCATTTTAACATACTAAAACTTAAAAAATAATATTTTTTTTTTAATTTAATAAAAATTATTTAAATATGAATTTAATTTTCAAAAATTCTTAAAATAATAATAATAATAATTAAAATAATTTATGTAACTAAATAACTGAGTGTAAAAATTAAATTATTAAATAACACATAATAATATGGCACTAATTAAAATTAAAATTAATTTTTGAAAAATACCTTTCCCTTTTACTTTATGATTTGTGGTCATTTTGATGGTATTGAAGCAAGAAATGTCTTGTGCAGCAAAAATCATTCTATTTCAATTGCATTATGCATGTTTCAAGCAATAAACCCCCAGTTTTACATGTTGACAACATACTCATGCATTTTGATAGTATTTTGACCAATTTTACAGAAAAAATCCTCTATTTGAACATCTTTTTTTATATTACTTTCAAACAAAGGGGAAGTAAAAAATGCAAATAAGTTAGAAATGTCTTTTAAAACTTGTTACCACTCATTCAGGAGGGGTTTTGTAAAAAAAATAACAAAACTTCATTGGTTCACATACTTTTTAACATTTGCACTTAATGGTTGTTTGTCACCATAAAAAAAAGGGGAGATTGTTTGACCTTAGTGTCTTAATATGGTCATTTCGATGGGTACAAACAACTAATTTTATGTGTTTGTTTTTGTGCAAAGATTACTTTTAGAATTGCAGAATACTGGTATGTAGCGTCTGCTACTGATTAAGTAGTCACCGTTATTAAAGGACATAGAAGGTAAAAGTCTGAGATATTGGATTAGTAGCCCCCGTTACAAGTTAAATAGCGCCCGCTATCGAGCAGTCACAACCATTACTGAGAAGTCCGGAAAGTCCAATTACTCAAGTCTGGGAAATGAGTTAAGTAGTGATCGCTACTACTTTATGTTCCTGTCGCTACATATGAAGTGAAGTTAAGTAGCAGCCGCTACAAATATGTCACTGCCGCAATTATGAAGTATAGAAGGTCCATAAGCTCAAGGGTCCAAGGGAGTAGAGGGGTAGCTCCAGCTAATGAGATAGCTTAGAGAGGTAGTAGCCTTTTGGAGCATTTGGACGATAAATCATAGCCGCTAAATGTTAAGTAGAGCTAGCTACTTATGAAATTCACAGCCGCTACAAGTCAAGTTGCAGCTATAAATTTTTTCATCCCAGGTTAAGTAGCGCCCGCTACTTCCTTTGTAGTCGCCGCTACAGTTTGAACTTTGATAGGAAAATAGCTGTTGGAAGTACAAATTTTTGCATTAAATGCACATTTGATTTACCCAAACACCTCTATTTGGTTGAAGACTATTAATATGAGTTGGTATGAAGTTAATGGGTATTGAACAACCTCTATTCTTGCATTTATTTATATTATTGATCATTTATGAGTTCTTAAGCTTATTTTTTAGTTTTCTTATTATAAAGAGAATTAATTAAGTAGCAGCTGCTACAAATATGTCACTGCCGCAATTATGAAGTATAGAAGGTCCATAAGCTCAAGGGTCCAAGGGAGTAGAGGGGTAGCTCCTGCTAATGAGATAGCTTAGAGAGGTAGTAGCCTTTTGGAGCATTTGGACGATAAATCATAGCCGCTAAATGTTAAGTAGAGCTAGCTACTTATGAAATTCACAGCCGCTACAAGTCAAGTCGCAGCTATAAATTTTTTCATCCCAGGTTAAGTAGCGCCCGCTACTTCCTTTGTAGTCGCCGCAACAGTTTGAACTTTGACAGGAAAATAGCTATTGGAAGTACAAAGTTTTGCATTAAATGCACATTTGATTTACCCAAACGCCTCTATTTGGTTGAAGACTATTAATATGAGTTGGTATGAAGTTAATGGGTATTGAACAACCTCTATTCTTGCATTTATTCATATTATTGATCATTTATGAGTTCTTAAGCTTATTTTTTAGTTTTCTTATTATAAAGAGAATTAATTGCCAATCTTCAAGGTTATTGAAGAGGAATTGATTTTTGAGAGTTGGGTAAAAATTAATGGGTAAATTCTTTCTCATCTCTTTGTATTCTTTTGGATTTAGTGTGAGCCTTATTGTAAAAACACATTCTAAGGTTTAGTGTGAGCCTAAAACATATAAGGTTTGATCTTGCACCTTTGAAAAAGATCAAGGTTAGTGAAATACTCAAGCGTGATCTTGAGGTGTAGACGTAAGCTTATTTTTGGACAAACCACTATAAATTCTTATGTTGAATATTTCTTTTTTATTCTCCTTATTAATTTTTATTTGTTATTAATTTTTAAAATAACCAATTAACACATCCTCCCTCTTAGTTTTCAAGGGACTTTCAAGAATATTTCTTCCAAAAATATGCAAAATATAATCCATTTCTCAAGGCAAGTATTATACTAGCTTGAGGTAACTTCATTCATTTAATAAAAGTATACCAATATTTTTATGACTTCACATTTGTTATGGATTAGCCCTTCCAAGTTTTCTAACTAAATATTTTCTCTCAAATTCCTTAACTTTTGCCTGACTAAACTTTTTAAGGTTTTCTACTAGGAACCGTTCCATTTCTTCTTAAATGGACTTTACATTGATCTTGAGTAATATTATATTTTCAACTTTATGACTTTAGTGAAAGAAAGGCCAATGCGTTCTTGAAGATACTAATTGTAGAGAGGTAATGTTGTAGGAATTTGGATAATCCTCTTCTATTTTGATTCTAAACCATTGGATTTATTACTCAAGCCATATGGTAAGCTCATAAAGTCTATCATAATTTTCACTTCATCTTTTAGGGTAATCTAGATCCAAATCATGTGTAACATCTCTAAACATAGGCAAATTTTAATCTCAATATTTCTCCCCATGTTTTCAATGATTTTATTGAGCAAGGAATTTTCCCCAACTTATAGTTGTAGGGATTAATGGCGAAATTTAGGAACCCTTAGTCTAATCTAGATAGATGCCCCAATTTTTTTTCCTTTTTTTTCTCTTTTTTTCATCTCTCTCTCACCTCAAATATACATGTTTAACCCATGTTGCCACATCCTAATTTACACAAAGTTCTGAACTTAGTGTTTCTTTTTTGAAGGTACCAATGGTCAATGAAGCTAACATGTATACCATAAATGCCCTTCTCACCAATCTCCTCAAAAGATAAGAGGATACTTTTCAATTTGTTATGTAGTCTCAGTGAAACATATTTTTGGAAGCTCTAAACCAACAACACCAATCCACTATTCAAAAGGTGAAAGGAATGGTTGATCAAAACCCGACTACCAATCAGCTTAACCTAAGCCTTGATGCCTCCACCTCAATTCCCCCTACTGTTGATCTAACGAATAGTAGGAAAGCTATTAAAACTATTAGACGATCACCAACCATTAACTTTGCTTCTCACACTACACCCACCTCCTCTCTAAATCTTTTTTAAGGAGGAAAAGGTTTCAATCAGTCTGATACTAAAAAGTTAATGCAAAATTTTGAAGCTATGGAAAGGGCTCTTAATGTATTAAAAGGCATGATGACATAATTGATGTTGACACCTTTGCCCTGTTCCCTAATACTAGGGTTCCTTCTAAGTTTAAAATGCCTATCATGAATAAATTTGATAGTACTACTTGCCCTAAGAATCATTCGAAGATATATGTGGGGTAATAAATCCTCTGAGTGTGGATAAAAAGCTCTTTCCTTAGTTTTTCCAATATTACTGGTGCTGCAGTGAGATGGTTTGTGGATCCGAACTATAATTTCAAGAAAACTTAGGGTGATATTTGCAATGCTTTTGTCAAGTAGTACCAGTACAACATGGAAGTAGATATCACGCAAAGAGATTTAGAAACCACCAAGCAACAACAAAAGGAGTTTTTCTCCACTTTCCTAACCAGATGGAGAGCAAAAGTCGCTCAAATGATCTACAGGACAACATTATCAAAATTCTTCCTATTTATCAAATTTATCTCCAAACCCAATATTTACCATATTTCAAGGCTCTCATTAGCACTGCCTCTAAAATTGAGGATTTAATCCAAAGTGGGCAAATTAAGGATGAGTCTTCCATCTCAAGTTCAAGATATAGAAGGAATCCCAAACACTTCCACTAATCAGAAATGTGGGGAAGTGGTTGCTATTTCTAATAATTCACCTATGAGATTGGAAAGAAGAACTTTCGTTGACCTGGGTTTTCTCCTAAATATGGTTTACAAAAAGGCTTTGGAATTAAAATTCATCAAACCATTGGATCCTAGAGCACCTCTAAATTATTTGCCCAGAAGTTGGAACGTGAATAATATTGCAAGTACCATCAAAGCACTAGCCATAAAACTTACATGTGCAGACCTTTGAAACATAAGATTCAAGACCTAATGGATAGTATGGATATCATAAATAGTATGGATATCCTTCCACCAAAGCCTAGGCCAATTATTGGAAGTAACCCCCTTCTAGATCATCAAGCCAACATTTATGTCATTCACTCTTCAAACCTTGGAATTGATCCTATCTTTTTAATTTGGTCAAATTGAAATTTTTCTTATGTTCTTGATCTCAATGATATTGTGAAGGAGATTAATGCCATCATAAAAAATGATAGATTTTACTAACCCTTTGACCAATCTGCTCAGTCCTCACAATTTCTTCAACCTGTCCTTCCTCCTATAAAAAAAATTGAAAAAGGATAACAATGAACCTGATGAAGATGATGCCCTTAAACAATTGAAAAAGACTCAAGCCAATATTTCCATATGGAGTTTCATACAATCTTTATACCCTTATCGCCAAGCTCTTTGCAAGGCTTTGAATCAGTGCCAAACCCCCATTGACATTTCACCTAAAACTTTGGTTGCCTCTCTGACTAACTCAACTAAAGCCACCACTATTTCCCTTACAAATCATGATTTTCCAAAAGGGGAAACCAACCACAATAATGCCTTGTACATAACCATTATGACCTGGAGAAAAAATTGCCTCAATGGTATTTATTGATAATGGATCTCCCTTGAATGTGTGCCCGTTGAAGGTGGCAAGTTGTTTGGGTTTGGAAGTGACTAGTTTCACACCCTCTGATAGATTGTCAAAGCTTATGATAACACCAAGAGGGAATTCCATGGAGTAGTTACCCTGGATGTAGTTATTGGTCCTATAACTGCACACATCCCATTTCAAGAAATATATGTTTCGACCTGTTTTAATCTTGTATTGGGAAGACCCTTGATACATTAAGCAAAAGTCTCCCTTCTTCCCTTCACTAGAAACTCAAATTCCCTCATGGAACCTTTATAGTTATAATCAAGAGTGACATGTATAGAAAGAGTGAAGTTCCAACCAATGTGCCCATTTTGGAGATTCAGCCTAAGCCCGCTGGCTTGCAAATATCTAGTTTCTTCTTTGATACCATTCAATTCATTGAAATGGAGAACGGTAAAGAGCCAATCTCTTTGGATTTTGATCCTTTTGGTAACATAGTTGTGGTTAATATCCTAAAAAAAATGAATTATTTCCCCAGTTTAGGATTAAGGAGGAGCCAATAGGTGATAGCCCTATTCTATGACTATCCAGTAGTCAGTACACCTTGTGGACTTGGTTACGAGCCTACTGAAGTAGACCTAGAAAAGGTGGAAGTAAGAGCCACAGTTAGGGCTCCGGACAAAAAGAAAGGTAAGACCTTTGAATGGAGAATGTGCCATTATTTTAAAACCTTAAATGGTTATTTTAGGAAAGAATGTGAGGATTTTTCATATTATGGTTTTCCCGAACCCCAATATCGCCCCATGACCAAGAAAATAATCCCTGGTTTTGAAATTTTGTTTGATGTTAAACTCAGCTTAGAGGACTACGAGCAAATATATATATTGGATCAAGATTGGAAAAAAAATATGGAGGCCACTCTCTTTGAGCAAGTCTTTATGATAGAAAGTGGAGAAGAAACATACCTTACAAAGCTCATACAACCAGTATTGGTTCCACCTAACAATTGGCATTTTAAGAAGAACTTTAGCCTTAATTTTGACCCTTTTTTGCAAGATGAGTGATAGTCTGAACTTGAGTATGAGACTGGGTTTGTTGAGTTCTTTTCTTCTTTTTCCTCTGTAGAGTCTGTAAAAGAACTTCTCAATCTTTCTTTTAATTTTGATGTAATTGGTGATGATGGAACTTCTCTTCATAATGAAAAATGTGATCTTTCCTACTATGTTCTTGTGTCTTCTATTTTTGTTGTTCATGAATCCAATTTGAGTGACGCATCAAAAGAAAATGAAATAAAATCAAGAAAGAAAGAAAGAAAATAAAGCAAAGAATCAATTAACTTTCACACAGAAGATAAATAAAAATCATATACATTGTATCATCATAATTTGATTTGGTTGCATAATGCAACCAAAAAGATTATGGATTGTTTTGCATGGGAGCCTAAAGATATGGCATGTATTGATCTAAGTATAATGCTCCACAGGATTTCAGTTTATGAATATGTGAATCTTGTTAAGAAAAAACTAACAAGACTTAAAGTAGAATGGTCCTTAAAGATTATAGAAGAATTAGCCAAGTTGCTAGATAATGGGTTCATTGAGCCTATCACCTATCCCTCATGGTTAGGTAACATAGTCATAGTTATGAAGAAATATGGTAAAGTAAGGATGTGTGTGGACTATAAGGATCTTATCAAAGCATGCTTAAAAGATGATTTTACATTGCCTTATGTTGACTTATTGGTTGATCGTATGGCAGGATCTAAAGTAATTTATGTGGCTCACCTGTATGCAGGTTATAATCAATTCAGGTTAATCCGCTCGATAAGGAGAAAACATCCTTTATGACTGAATGGGCCACTTATTACTATAAGGTTATGCCTTTTGGTTTGAAAATGTTGGGGCGACCTATCAAATAATGGCCACCACTTTCCTTCATGATATGATACATAAGGATGTGGAGGTTTATGTGGATAATATGGTCATAAAATCTAAAATAGCAGAAGGGCATTTAGATGCATAAAGCGAGTCTTCCTTAGACTCAGCAATACAATCTAAAGTTGAACTCTGCCAAGTGCCTTTTTTGGTGCATGTTTAGGTGTGTTTTTGGGCCATATGGTTAGTAAGAAAGAGATAGAAGTATATCTTGCTAAGTCAAAGGCCATTTTGGAAATTCCAGTTCCCAAAATAGAAAAGGAAGTTAGAGGTTTTTTGGGATGCTTATAATATATCAGTAGATTCATTGTCAACTAGCTGATATACTCAGTCTTGTCTTTTAATTGCTAAAAAAAGGGAGCTTCTAAATAATGGAATGATAATTGCCAACAAGCCTTTGAAAATATTTAGAAATATTTGTTGAGTCCCTCCATATTGCAACCACTGAGATCGGGTAAGCCCTTACTCTTGTATCTTTCAGTCACTCAAGAAGCTATAGGTACAATGCTTGCTCAAAAAGCTGCAAATTCACAAAAAGAAAATGTTTTTTACTACTTGAGTAAATTCATGCTTGCTTATGAGCTCAAGTATAATCGGAATGAGCATTTATGCCTTGCTTTAGTTTGGGTTTGCTATAAATTGCGACATTACTTGGGCTTATACACCATCCGTATTATTGTTGACAAAAATCACTTGAAATTCCTTATAGAGAGGCTAGTTCTTGATAGCAAAATGGCACAGGGATGGCAGTTCTTATGGCATTTGATTTGAAGTATTTTTCACAAAAAGCAATCAAAAGAAGTGTGATAGCTCATCAATTAGTTGTCGCACCTATAAATGGTGAACTATTTGAGCATGAATTCCCATATGAGGATATCATGGAATTGGAACCTGAAGTATGGAAATTTTACTTCGATAGGGCATCCAATAATAAAAGTTATGGTGCTGGGATTATTTTAGGCACACCCGATGGGGATCATTTATCCATAGCCATCAAATTGGCGTTTAATGTGACAAATAATGAAGCTACATATAAAGCTTGCATAGCTGGTTTAGAGGTTTCCATCAATATGCAAATTGATCATTTGGAGGTTTACGGAGATTCTAATTTAATTATTTCATAAACCCTCGGTAAGGGAAAAACATTTAGTTCCTTATCATCAAAGCATAACTCATCTTGCTTGAAGTTTTCATGAGCTTTCTTTCCACTATTTACCTAGGGCAAAGAATCAATTCGTTGATCCTTTTGCTAACTTGGCCCTCATGATAGATTTGAAGGATGGAGAAATAGTTTGATCAATGGTTATTGAGATGTGAAAAAGACCTGTTCATAACACCCTTTTGCATGAAAATTCAATTAGTTGACAAAAAGCCTTGGTTTTGGGATATCTTTAACTTTATCAGAAATGAGAAGTATCCTGAAGGGGCGACCAAGTCAGAACGCAGAACTATAAGACAACTGGCTAGCAATTTCATTCCAAATGGGGATGTGCTTTACAAAAGGACTTGGGATAATATTCATCTTAGACCTATCACTGAGGATGAGGCCTAACAAGTTATGGAATGGGTTCATGAAGGTGAAGAAGGTCTACATATGAATGGGTTTGCTTTGGCCCGAAAGATTGCAAACTTGGGATATTTCTAGCTAACCATGAATGAGGATTATGCTAGGTTCGTACATAATGTCATAACAGCTAGATATTTACACAGCTTTAAAAGCAACCCCGATTCCTTTAAATCCAACTTCAACTCTATGGCCTTTTACAACTTGGGGCATTGACGTCATTGGACGCATCACTCCAAAATCTTTGAATAGACATTAGTACATTCTAGTAGCCATTAACTATTTCACAAAACGGATAAAAGCAGCTCCATATTAGGTGTTGAATGCCAAAAAGGTAGCACATTTCATACAAACCAACATCATTTGTTAGTATGGATTGCCTTTTGAGATTGTAACAGATAATGGATCTCACTTTCAGAAAGAAGTAGTCACTTTTCTCAAAAAGGAAAAAAATTCATTTTAATTGATCTTTTCTTATCGTCCTCAAACTAATCGGGTAGTTGAAGCGGTAAATAAGACCATTAAAACCATTATGCAAAAGATGATTATGAGCAATAAAAGTTGGCACGAGCATTTGCCATTTGCTTTATGGGGGTATCAAACTTTTATTTACACCCTAACTGGAGCAACTCCTTACTATTTAGTTTATGTAATGGAAGTAATATTGCCCATTGAAATGAAAATCCATTATGCAAAGGGCCATGCATAAAAGTCAGCTTGATGAAGCTGAATGGATCAAAAGTTATCATAATTAGCTCAATACCATTGATGAAAAGCGAATAGATGCCTTGTATCATATTCAAGGATATCAACAGAGGATAGCATGACACTTCAACAAAAAAGTGACTGACATGGGGCTATAAGAGGGACAACTTAGTGTTAAAAGAAATCAGAGTCCATGTTCATGGTCTAAGAGGAAAGTTCAGACCTAATTGGGTCAACCCATATGTCTTTAAGAAGATCCTAAAATGAAAATGAAAAAAATGAGTAGAGGAAAATGTGTTGAAGATACAGAGGCAACCCAATTTGAATGTGGTCTAAATCATAACAAAATTATCATTTTGTGCCAAATTCTTAGATGGTTATTTGATTCATTTGTTAGCTCACTAAGTTGAAAACTTGAAAGGGCAATTTAGGCAAAAATTAGAGTAGCTTATCAAGTCGAAAACCCAAAAGGGCAACATGGTCAAAAGTTAGAGCAGTAGAAAATATATATAATAAAAATAAAAAGGAAAAGGAAAAAGAGAGAAAAAAGAAAAATAATAATAATAATTTGATGTCTCATTTCAAACTGGATTCTATTTACAATCATCATTTTTACATCAAAATATTTAAGTTATTTGTTTGACTCGGTATTATCACATCTCATCATCATGATAAAAGATAAATCATGTCTTGCCATCGAGTCAATCGGATAACTCATGTCTTATATCATTCATCTAAAGGCAAAAAAGGTAGATGACTAGTAACTCAGGGTACAAAAGACAAAAAAGATGTCAAAAAGTCAAAATAGGAAGACGAGTCTATTTAGGCTCTCATTCTCCTATGATGGGTATCTCTAGTCTCATTCGAACCTTTGTCCTCCTCTAGGGTAGTAGTTGTCTCTGCCACAATAGTATAATCCTTAAGAGCAATGATTGTATTTGTCTTAATAGTGTCATCCTCTGGCAGTCACAAATCTAGTAGCCTTCTCAATCTCCAATCCTATCTCATCCTAGTCATAGAATTAGTAACCTCCTCAATATCTAACCTTGTCCTTATCCCAGTCACATATCAAGTAGCCTCCACAATTTCTATCTTTTTCCCTTTGCTGGTTATAGGTATAACAACCTCCTAAGTCTCCAAGTCTCTCTCTAGCTCATATACCAAAGTGGCTTTTCTTGCCTTCTCAATAGGCCAAACTCTTTCAATAAGCCAAGCATCATAGCCTTTAAGTCTGCTTGATAAGCTAGTTGGGCACAAAAAATGCATACCTCTTCTCCATCCATTCATAATAGCCTGAGAAACTAGGCCAAAAATGAATGAAGTAGGAAATAAAGGCCCGTCTGGTGTAATGCCCTGGGGATGACCCATCTATCTCAGTACCCTCATACCTTAGTAAAAGGTGGTCATGACAAGGCCTAACATATAGACCTTCCTATAACCATAAATCATAGTCATAAAAGTTGAATCTCGTACTAAGGACAGTACCAAAGGAAGTCCATAATGCCAAACTCAATGAGCAAACTTATCCAGGCTCGCTTTGTATCAAAACGAACCAGGATTTTGCATATGCGATATCTAGTAGTTGTATATAGAATTCTGTCTAGAGGACCCACTATCTGGAGGTGATCCTTCAGCAAAATCTAAAAAAATAAATTAAAAAGATATTGGGACTGTTATTTGAAAAGAAATTTGAACATTTAAAAAGATAATCATTTTCTTACCTGAAGGATAAGCAGACACGATCCATCATTCATGCAATGACTATCCATGTTACACAAAGTATTGCCAAAATAATGCTAGTAATGGAATGACCCTGCGCCATCTGGGAAACTGGCTCCACAGTCCTCTATAACTTGGAGACCTAGAAAATAGGTATCTAGCAGTCAGGCACAACACTAAGGCAGTCATCTTAATTATTTGTCTACCCAAATCTACAAAGTCTCTAGGATCCTCAAATTCTTCAATGATTGCATTTAGATTGATATAGTCCTCTGTCACCATAGAACTAGCCATCTCCCAGCTCAAATGCAAAAGTCGCTAAAAGTAACGAAAATATCCAACCCTATACTCTAGGATGTCTAAGAAATATTTGGATCACTATTGAGAATGGTGCTAAACTCCTTAAAAGTAGGGCATAACTCCTTTGTGCTTGCCTAAAACTGAAAATGTGATTGGCAGGATCCTAAAATCTCAAACAAGCTATTAGAAAATTCCATCTAACCTCACTTCCCTCAAGGTCAGTATAGAAGAAATTTTGTAACTTCCCAGATTAATCCTCTCTACCATTTCTATGTTCTGGGTCCACATAAACATTTTATGGCTAAAACAAAGCTTTATTTTAGTGAAATGAGACGGGCTCGATAGAGATTCGAATGTCATTTTCAAGTAAAAAGGGGGGTATTTATAGCTAAGGGAGAAGGGCAGCCAGTCTGAATCTCGCGACCAGAGAAGCTAGATCCGACAGCTCTCTCTGGCGAATCCACCACTCAATGCTAGTAGATCTGCCAGTCTATAGCGGTGGCTTCGCACTTACTTCATGGAAAATCCACCAAAGCTAGGTGGCAGGGCTACCTTTTTTGGCTAGCAGCAAGTGGTGAGTAGAGCAAGGGGAGCAAATTTGTTTAACCTAGTTCAGTTTTTAGGGCATTTCGAGGTGTTCTAAAGCATACTAGTGCATACAATTGCATTATGTTGCATGAATTTGCTTTTGAATACATCAAATTTGCATACATTTGCATTCTAACTGCATAAATCATTCATAAGTACATTAAGTACATGCATTTCATCCTACATCAGATGGGAGATGTCTTTAGCATTAAGTTGAAATTTCATTAATCTTCAAGCCTTGAAATGATTCATTTTCCTTATATTGAAATATGGTTTAAAATATCCCTTGAAATGAGCATTGTATGGATTTGATATGTGAAACTTAGGATTTGTTGAACTTACCTTTTAACCCTACTAAAATGAAGTTTGAATGTTGCACACCAAGTGTTCAATGAAATGTCCTTTGTAAATTTCATAAGCCTACCAATTGATTGTCATTGTCGCCAGCGCAGGTGACTAGCTTTCTCGTCGGCGCAATATACCCTTCTTGACAACTTTTGTACCTAGCGCAAATTTGAGTTTCATGCCATTTGACTTGTCATTTAATGACCCTAAGCTTGTTCATTGAACCATATTAGTATTGATTGATTAAAAGAAAACCCATGAGTTCATTGAAAATGTTATTGCTCATCATTTTTTCCATTGGCCATTTGGCACTTTATATGAGTTCTTTCTACCTTTATAAGTGTTAATATGATAGATCTACCTTACTGATACAGTAGTGGATAAGTACCATCGGCGTTATGCACAATGAACCTTATGTAATTTTATTGGCGATAAAGGAAAAAGGAATATGTTCAAGGCACAATATCTGTTATATTTATATGTAATGAGTTTCTATTGATTTATTGATAGAATTTGATCCTTCCATTAAGATTGTTTGAAAAATCCCTGATTATTCTATTGTTAACTAACTATTCTTCATGTTTACCCAAAAGTTAACATTTGGTGTGTAGACATTTTAACTATTCATGATTATTGATCCATTTGTTCCTTTGAAGTGTTTATATATTATTAACTTATATTTTTATCCATTTCCCTTCATTTGGGAATTTCATGTTCCAACTATAAACTGTAAATATAAACCAACCATTGTTTACAGTTTATTGATTATTATCTACCTAACCTAACGTATGGTGATGTATTGTAATACTCTAGAAAGTTATAACTCATATGCATGAATTAGTTCTCAGTTTGTGATTCATAAGTCTTGGAATGATGGAAAATAATTTTAGAGACACAGTTAGAAAGCAAACTAGTTACTTTTTTGGAAAGCGGTGGTGTCGGGAATACTGCAGAGAAATTAGCAATCCGGTCAACAGAAAAATTTCTAAATTGGACCAAGGGGTAAAAGATCACTATAATGCATATGTAATTTTGGTAAAAAGAAAGAAGTGAAAAACATTTAGGAACACTGAAAAAGTAACCAATGGCAAAATCGTAAATAAAAGAAACTTTAAGGTAAATTGTGAAAATTGGTCCGTCGGAGTTATAAAATGACTCTGAAACCATTTTTATAAATAAGTATAAATTGAAATAAGCTTATTGACTCTCCACTTTGAATTTCAAATCCTGACAGAATTGACAGAATAAATTATAGAAGAATTTGGGATCAAAGTGTAACTTATGGAAGTTTAGGGACCAAGTTGTAATTTTTCAATTGACTTTTGTATAAAAGAATGCCTTAGAATAATTTATTCATCTTCTTTTTCATTTTCTTCCATAGGCCGAACCTCCTTTTCTTCTCCTTCCCCATTTCTACTTCAGTTTTTCATCAATTTTTCTAAAGAAAAATCATAGGAAATTGGAGTCCAAGCCTAATTCTATCATCAACCACCATTGATTTGCTTGGAAAGTGAAAGAAAACTAAGGATTGTTGGCCAAAAGGATTCGACTCCATCACTCATCCAAGGTAAGGAATTTTTTTGTGTGATTTAATGGTTTAGTTAGATGATTTTAAGGTTGAATTAAATGGGCTTTAAGTTAGATTGCATCAATTGATGCAAATTGATGAAAATGCCTAATTTTCCCTAACCTAGTGAAGTTGTATGAATGAGCTTAGTGATTTAGTGTTAGTTTATGTTAATTGATGTTAAATGTAGCAATTGGTGGTTAATAGACAACTAATTAGTAATTAATTTGATGTAGATCTCAAGTTGTGACAAAGTTGTGCTAATTGGCTCCATTGGTGAATTATGGTAGAATTGAATTTTCTAAAGTAATTTGGAAGCTTAGGTGAGTCTTATATGCATCCTTTAACATGCCTATTGTGTTGGAATTTTAATTGGAATTCACATATGAAACTTGAATTTTGGCCGAACCTTGAAGTACTATTCATGCCCTTGTATTTTGCTTGATTTTCTTCATGAATTCCATAGCCATTTTGATCCATTTGATATTGTTTAATCTTGTTTCTTTAATACCTATTGTGTTGTTGCAAATTTGTTTTGTTGTTGATTCAAATGGGCAAGCCAAACTTGTACCAAAACCTAACCAATTGGCTTGCCATTGTATGCCCACCAAGTGTTTGTGAAAATGCCTAGTTGTTTTGCCTTTGGGCTATTGCTTTGTATTCCATAGGCCTACCATTTGAATGTCATTGTCGCCAGCGATGTTGGCATGCCAATTGGCCTACCGTTTTTCTTTGCCAAGCCAACTTTTGTTCCATGTCTTTGTTGATTACCTAACCAATTGCCTTTGATTATATATCATCTATAGCAATGCCATTGATCTTATTGATAATTGATTGATTGATATTGAGCTTATTGATATGGAGGATGCCATTGTTGCATAATGGTATCTATTGATATGTTGCTTCCTTATATTGGTCTTAATGTGGCTTGATAGAGTTATCGCTCCGACAGGGTAGTGGAAAAATACTGTCAACGATGTGTACATTGTATTATTAGTACCCTAGCTAGGAGGGATTATGGTCCTGGCCATAAGACCTTATCAGTCTTATGTTTATTGATACTGATATGCTACTGGAGATAGTATGTTCGCATATAGTCCATACTGATTCTACTGGAGATTGTATGATTTCATACAGTCTATCCCTTTATCTGTCTTTCCATATGACACCGAGCCTATGCTATGTTCTGTGACTATTCTATAACCTGTTACTGATTTTGTATATTATTATCCTGACCTATTGGCACCATTGTTCTATTGTTACCTATTGATTATTTGATGATGCATATAAATTCACTGAGTATCTTATATACTCACCTTTTTCTTTGTTTACCCATTTCAGGAGAGGAGTAGATTGCAGAACCTGTCGTTTGTCATCTGAGGATTTCTGGTAGCTATTTCTGATGTATATATTCTAAATTTTGTATTATTTTTTATGTTCATAATCTAGCTGCTCCATAAGGTATGTATGGGTTAGCTAGGAAATGAACATGTATATATTTATGTATCTGATGATATTTGATGATATATGATGAGTATATGGTATGTTATTATAACTGTTATGACCAATTGCAGTAAATTACAGAACGAATTGTAGAATAACAAAATAGATGGTAACTGACTAAAATGGATAATATATTATGGTTTATAGATTATACATGTGATACTGGGTTCTACGGGTGCCGGTCGCCATTGGCATCTCCTGCATCCTAGGACCATCGCGATTTGAAAACAAGTCATGACAGTTTTCATCCATAGGCCTACTATTTGAATGCCATCATCGCCAGTGACATTGGCATGCCAATTGTACCAACCTTATGTTCATTTATGACCAACCTATGTTCCATCCCATTGTTGTTTGCCAAACCCTTTGTCTTTGTATAACTACTTGCTATTGCTATTCCATTGGTTCTATTGCTATTTGAATTGATTGATAATGAATTATTAATACTTGATGATACCATTATTGTGTAATGGTTTCTATTGACTTGTTCTTTACTTTTATTGACTCCGATGTGCTTTGATAGAGCTGCCGCTCCGATAGGGTAGTGGGTACATACTGTCGGCAATGTGCACATTGTATAATGATACCCTAGCTGGGAAGGGTTAATAGTCCTAGCCATAAGACCTGATCAATCTTATGTTTGTTGATATGAGAATGATATGTGTTTGACAATATTATATATGTTTCATGGCCCTATATCTATCTTGCCTATGTGATATACTTTCCATTGATATGATTATTGACTTTACAGTCACTTTCTATCACTTGATTCTGTATTCTGTTATCTCTTGAGCAGACTGACTATTTATCTCATCTGCCTATTCTTTATTGATATTCCATTACATATTTATTGGTCAATGTATATTAGATTCACTGAGTATCTTATATACTCACCCTTTCATTGTTTCCCACTTCCAGGTACAGAGTAGGAGGCATAATCCCAGCTTTTAACTCTCTATGGATTTATGCAATTTTCTTAGCAATGTAATTATGTATGAATACTATATTTTTGTATGTTCATGATCTAGCTGCTCATGGGTTGTATATAGTATAGTTAGTTTATGAACATATGTGTGTCACGACCCACTTTTGGGCCGCGACGGTCATAGGGTATGGGTAGACCTAAAGTCATCGGAAACCCGTATAACCCATGAACAGTCTATTTGTTTATCATTCAATCAATATTAACTCATTCATCAATGCTTAAATCCCATTTATTACTTATAAATTTTACAGAAAATTTGTCAGAATTTTCTTTATAATTTTAACCTTAATCTCGACCCAAAACCGAGTCTCTCAAAAATTTTACATCTTGCACTAAAATTATTTTTATACTCCTAATAATTTTCCATCCTTATACCCTCAACTTCACAATTCACACATTCAAATAAAACACTTCTATATGTTTATTCTATTCATAACATGACACAGTATATATACATGCGTTTTCTTTATCGGTATTTTTGTCACTATCATATATCATACCATATTCATTTTACCATCAATTATCATTTTAGTTTTAGTAACTATTAATATATACATATACAAACTATCTTCTTCCCCAAAATATACCCCATGGAGCTCTAGAGTATGAACTGACTGACTTCACAAAAGAAATTTACATTCTCCCAAGTATGGAAGAAGAAAACTGTCTTGGGATTTTGCTCCTAGTACTTCTTTCCTATAAAATTTTATGCAATCACGGGTGAGTATAAAAATACTCAGTGAGCATGTATACATCATTACACATATGATATGGGTATATGATAACAAAGTTTATGAATGGAAGTTTAATGATAATGAATACAATGAATGAATATCAATATATCAAGTTTGCGTGTTAAAGGTTAATTAATTGCACACCAAATATCTTTGGAAGTTTGGAATAAATAACAATCAAATCGATGATAAACAATAATCGATGAAAAATTAGCTCTCAATTGTAAGCAATAAGATATAAGCTTAGAATCAATGAACAGGTAAACAATACTCGTATCATATAGATAAGACAGATCAAGGGCCATGAACACGTATAATCTCATATCAATCTCATATCATATACATAAGGCTAATCAGGCCCTATGGCTAGGGCGGTTAACCCTTCCTAACTAGGGCTCCATGTAAATCAATATGCACATTGTCGATGGTATGTACTCACTATCCCGTCGGAGAGGCAGCTCTGTCAAATCCACATGTAAGTAGGATAATAGAAATCAATAACAATATCAAGTATTCATTAGGAACATTACGGTACAATTGCATTCGATCAATACATAAGGGCTTACTTGTCAATCAATGTCAATACATTTCATTAATCATGTATCGGTTTCTTTTCTTGATACAAGGGTAGCAATTAATAATAAATATCATGGAATGTGGCTAAACATTTGGTGTGCATACTTTTAGAAACATTTGGGTACATAGTCAATCAAGCACAATAGGCATTTCAATATCAATAACATTCAATGGATATGGTGATTTTAATCTTAAGAATGATCAATAATAGCAATGTGGCACTTAACCAAGAAAGAAACATATCCATTGGGTTAACAAATCAAAACACGGGTATGCATAATGATGTATACATTACTCACCTCGCTAATATCTTTACTTTCCACTCTTCACTTCTCTACTTTGATCTTCCACTTATATCTTCTTCAGTATTGTCATGACCCAACTTGGGAGATAGTTCTAGGGTACGGGTGTTGCCTAAGCTATCAGTACCACGAAGAACCCAATTATCTATATGACATGACAAACAATACATTTAATCAATTCAAATAGCTTAACAATGATATTGAAAATTGGGCAGCATTTCCTCTATATAAGGATTATGCCAAGCTGTATAATGTTAGGTTGATATTTTATCTATTTAATTAGGGACAATAGTAAATAATTTATACTTATTTTAATTCTTTTTAACCCATTATAGCTAGTTAATGTAAGTTTTAGATGAATTTAATTACTAGGAAGTAGAGTTTAGTTTTA
>CANXYC010516400.1:0-12448 GCA_948193065.1 Aleurites moluccanus
AAAAGATCACGAAATTCTCAAGGATTTATAGAGAAAACCTGAAATGAAATTCCTGATTGAATGTAAACGGGCTGAAAATTGAAAGACTAGAAATGGGAAAGAGATTGAAAGGTAAATTGCAAGTAATTTAAAGATAAGAAATTAAGGACTTGGAAACGAAATGTAAAGCTTAAATTGAAGTTAAACTTGCTTGAATTTAAAGATTCAAACTGAAAATTAAAGGAAAACTAAAACATATTGCATAAATTGAAAGAAAACAAGGCTATTACATTCATTCAAATCTGTATTTTTCAAACGGAAATGGAAAGAGAAAGATAATTTTTCATTCATTCAAATCTGTATTTTACTGTATTCCTCCATGCCTATATAAGGTTATTACATACATAGAGACAAAAACAAAAAGGCTACAAAAGCAATAAAGTAGAATTCTCCTGATTTGGCAAAGTGTAAACATGCTTTACCCTTGTTTAGCCAAATCGGGTAATAAAGCACAAAAGAGATAAAACATGTGACTTACTCTTCTTTGCTTTCAAAAATTCAGAAGTTGAGCTCTTCCCCTTGCCTTTTCACGTGATGGAGAGGAAGATGGGCCAAAAGTTTATTTAAAATAAGCCAAGTTAAATAAAATTATTCATCTTTCCTCTTTCTTCCAAGTGGGCCGAAAATCAAGTAGCATGGGAGGGGTGTTGGGCTTTTTCTCCTTGCATAATTAAACTAAGCCCAAAAGTATGTGATTGGGGCTCAAAAGCTCTTGTGACTTGGGGTATAATGTTGGTGGATTCGGTGGGCTCCTTCAATGGGGAAGCAAGGGCTAAAATACTTGGGCTTGGACTAGGCCATATATCATTCCCCCTTTGTTGAAAAGAAAAATGACTAAATTTCATTCAAGAATAATATTAACAAATGTGGATTTCATAACAAAGAACAATTATCCCATAACTTACCTCAATCCAAAACAAATAAGCTCAACTATCACCACAATCAACTATCCTTAGGTCTTTGGGTTTACCAAGTCTAAAATAATAAATTTTCAAAAATGGGTCAATTAGGGTTTTCTTTCCCAAAGCCATAACACAAAGAATTCTAGGATTTTATACCCTTAGTACTCAATAAATTAATTTCTAATATCAATTAAACTATTAAATGAAGAATTACTATTCACCTTACAATTCACATAAAATCATTAAATCTCACAACTCCCATATCAACTATAATTAATGGCAATAAATACTTATAAAAGACTATCTATAATCTATAAATAACTAATCTAACAATACTATAACCCATAAACAACTATAAAGGCAAGATATAAGATTTACCTTCAAGAACCTAGAAAGAGATTTCTTGAGAAAGAATTCCCTTGAAGGTGATTTGATGCCTTACAAAATGTTTCCATGAAGAATCCTTGAAGAAAATGGCTATTTGGATAATTAAAGAGCAATAAGGCTAGTTGAGCAAAGGAAAGAAATGAGAAGAAGAAGAAAATGAAATTTGGTTTCCGGTTCAAAAATCTGAAAAATGACTTCTATTTATAAAGCTCGAAGTCTCATGCCTGTGAATAACGAATTCATGCCGTGACGAATAAATTTCACGCCCGTGAACAATAAAAGGTCAATTTCTCGTATTTGGACAGAGAGTAAAGTGACGGTTGTGATTAGATTTTACGCCCGTGAAATATCAATGTTTAAATTCACGACCGTAAGAAGAGTTCATGCCTGTGAAAACAATGGGTTCAATTTCAACAAGGCAATTACTTCTCAAGTCCATTCTAATACTTACCAAAACAAATCTAAACATATCTATAACAAAGAAATAATTCTATAACAATCAATCAATACAAATCAAAATATTAGGTGTTACATCCTTAAAGAAAATTTGTCCTTGAATTTTAAGAATTTACCTTAAGTCTGAAACAAATGGGGATACTTCGCTTGCATGCTCTGCTCACTCTCCCAAGTTCATTCCTCTATGACTTGATTCTTTCACAAAACCTTAACCATTGGAATCTCCTTATTCCGAAGTCTTCTAATCGTTCTATTGATAATGGTTGTTGGAACTTCCTTATAAGACAAATTTGGACCAAGATCTAATGATTGAAGTTGAAGTACATGTGAAGGGTCGGATACATACTTTCGAAGCATTGAAATATGAAATACTGGATACAGACTATCAAGATTGGGCAATAACGCTAACCAATAAGAAACTCCCCCAACCTTATCCAATATCTTAAATGGCCCAATGAACCTTAGAGATAACTTACCCTTCTTGCCAAATCTTAGGACTTCTTTCATTGGTGAGACCTTTAAGAAAATCATGTCTCCAACAGAAAAGTGAACATCCTTTCTCTTTGGATTGGCATAGCTCTTGTGACGACTGAAAGCCGTCTTCAACCTCTCCTTGATGATAGGCACTTTCTCTACTATAACCTTAACCAATTCAGGACCTTCAATGCCTATCTACACTTTCTACTATACAAAGCCTCATAGGTGCCATCTGAATGGTCGAATGGTAGCTATTGTTATAGGCGAACTCAATCAAAGGCAAATACTTGTCCCAATTACCTCCAAAGTCTATAATGCACATCCTTAACATGTCTTCTAGAGTCTGAATAGTCCTTTCTGATTGTCCATCAATCTGAGGATGAAAAGCTATGCTAAAGTCTAATTGAGTGCCCAAAGAATCTTGAAGCTTCTTCCAAAATCTCAATGTAAACTAAGTGTCTCTATCCGATATGATAGAAATTGGAACTCTATGCAATCTCACTATCTCATCAACATACAATTGGGCGTACTGAGAAGCCAAATATGTAGTCTTAACTAGCAAGAAGTGAGAAGACTTAGTCAATCTATCAACAATAACCCATATCGAATCATGGCCTCTTAAAGTCTTTGGCAATTTAACCACAAAATCTATAGTCATTCTCTCCCATTTTCATTTTGGCAATGGCAACTGTTGAAGATCCACAAGGCTTCTGGTGTTCAATCTTTACTTGCTGGCAAGTCAAATATCTTGCCACAAACTTCGCTACATCCTTCTTCATTCCACTCCACCAATACAATCCATTGATGTTGTGATACATCTTAGTCGCACCTAGGTGCACATTATAACCAACATGATGTGCCTCCCTCAATATCGACTCTCTCAATCCATCCACGTCAGGAACATATAAACGGTCACCATGCTTCACAACACCATCCACAACAGCAAATCCTGGAGCTTTCTCAGCTTCCACATCACCTTTAAGCTTAACTAATCTAGGATCTCTATCCTGTGCTTCTTTGATATGATCAATGAGAAGTGGCTTAACTTGAAAATGTGCTAGAAACACTCCTGTATCCGATAAGCTAAATCGAATCCCCAAATCATGCAATCCATGCAACTCTTTTATTAATGACCTTCTATGAACTTGAATATGAGCTACACTTCCCATAGACTTCCTACTCAATGCGTATGCTACCTACATTTGCCTTTCCAGGGTGATACAATATATCACAATCATAATCCTTAAGCAACTCCATCTATCGCCTTTGCCTAAGGTTCAAATCCTTTTGTTGGAAGATGTACTTCAAACTTTTGTGGTCAGTGAAGATCTCACACTTTTCTCTGTATAAATAGTGTCTCCATATCTTTAATGCAAAAACCACGGCTACCATATCTATATCATGAGTTGGGTAATTCATCTCTTGTTTCCTCAACTGCCTCGAAGCATAAACTATTACCTTTCCATTCTGCATCAACACACACCCAAGCCCCACTCTAGAATCATCACAATACATAGCATATCCTCCCTCACCAGATAGTAAGGCTAAGATAGGTGTGGTCATGAGATGAGTCTTAAGCCTATGAAAGCATCCTTCACAGTCATCTGTCCATACAAACTTCACCTACTTCTGAGTGAGCCTAGACAATGGAGCTGTAATCTTGGAGAAATCCTACACAAATCTTCTATAATAGCCTGCCAAACCCAAGAAACTCTGAATCTCTGACATATTCGTAGGTCTAGGCCAATTAAGGATTGTATTCACTTTTCTTGGATCAACCATAAGTCCTTACTTACTTATTACATGTCCCAAGAAGCAAACACTATCCAACCAAAACTCACATTTGGAGAACTTAGCAAATAATTAATGCTCCCTCAAGGTCTGCAATACAATCTAAAGATGTTCCTCATGCTCTTTCTTAGTTTTGGATTACACAAGGATGTCGTCAATGAAAATAATGACAAACTTGTCTAAGAATGGCTTGAACACCCTATTCATCAAATCCATAAATGCAGCTGGTGCATTTGTCAAGCCAAATGGCAGCACTAAGAACTCGTAGTGGCCATATCTCTTCCGAAATGCTGTCTTAGACACATCTTCCTTCTGAATCCTCAACTAGTGATAACCCGGCCTCAAATCGATCTTGGAGAAGTAACTTGCCCCTTGTAACTAATCAAACAAATCATCAATTCTGGGCAACGGATACTTATTCTGAATAGTCACCTTATTAAGCTGTCGGTAATCAATGCACAACCGCATAGAACCGCCCTTCTTCTTCACAAATAACACTGGTGCACCCCATGGTAAGCTACTAGGTCTAATGAACACTTTGTCAAGCAAATCCTGCAGTTGTACTTTCAGCTCTCTCAATTCTGATGGTGCCATGCAATATGGAGGTATGGAGATTGGATTCGCTCCAGGCAATAACTCAATATTGAATTCAATCTCCTTCTCCAGAGGCAAACCTGGCAATTCTTCAGGAAAGACATCTAGATAATCACTCACAATTGGAATCTGTTCCAATCCCTTCACTTCATTCTGAGTATCATGAACATATGCCAAGTAACCTTGGCAACCCTTTCTTAGCATTCTCCTTGCCCCAATGGCAGATATCACATTATAGGGTACTTCACTCCTTTTCCCTTGAAACTCAAACTCCTCACCCTTAGGTGGTTTGAAGACTATCTTCTTCCGATTGCAATCTATGGTTACAAAATACTTTGACAACCAATCATGCCCAAGATAACATCAAACTCTAACACTAGCAATTCAATTAAGTCTACCTCCAAACTCTTTCTATCAATACTAACAACACATGCAGGATAGAAATTTTGTACCTCAATCTCCTCATCTAAGGGAGTGGACATAACCATCTCATCATCAAGCAATTCACACAACATGCATAACTTCTTAGCGAAGTGAGATGATATAAAAGAATGAGATACTCCTGAATCAAACAATACTCGTGAATTCTGAGCTTAAATAGAAAGAATACCTATGACCACTGCATTAGAGACTTGGGCCTCCTGTTGATTGAGTGCAAAAACTCTCCCTCTTCCTCTACCCAAAGAAGTATGAACTGGAGCTTGAATTGCATATGAACCTGATCCTCGGCCTGTTTTTGTACCTCTGCTATAACCTCAGCCTACCTTAACTTGAGCACTACTGCTCCCCACTCTCTCTATCTGAACTATAGATTGCGAAGCTGGTGGTCTCACAGTAGTCACTGTCTGTGAGCAATCTTTCACAAAGTGTCCAAGCTGTCCACAGTGGACACAAGCCCCTATCTCGACATGACATGGTCCTAAATGTCTCTTCCCACAAGTAGGACACTAAAAATTACCCCCCAAAGGTGTAGAACTAGTTGTGCCCTTGCTCATCTGTGAAGCAGATTTAGAAGGATTGAGCCTATACTGTGATCTTTTTTGTTGTCCTCTAAACCCACTCTGAGGAGTAGACTGCCTCAAAATATCCATGCTCCTCACTCCACTGCTATCCCTATTAGGCCTAGAGGAGCCCTCTACTCTAGCCTTCTTTTTCTGCTCTCTTTCTGCTTTCAGTACTATTTCTCGATTCTTAATCATTCTGGCCTTATCCACCAGTCTGAAATATGAGCAGCTAGCACATGAAACAATGAAGGAATCAAACCTCTCCTGAAGAGCTGAATCCGAGTAGCCTCTATAGAAACCAATGTTGTAGCATACTTTCTTAGCTGACCAAACCTCCTAGCATACTCTGATATGCTCATTTCCATAGTTTGAACCAGCCATTCAAACTCTACAACTTTAGCTTCCCTCACACTTTCTGGAAGAAACTCATCCATAACCATAGTCTTAAACTATTCCCAAGTAATATCCATATTAGCCCAGAGTAAACCAGTCACACTTCTCTTTTACCAATCTCGGACATCATTCCACATCAAGTGGCCCATAAACTCCACTGCCCTGCTATCTGGTATCCTCAAAAGCTGAACCTTATCAAATCAGTAGGTTCCACATCTCCCCTATACTTCGGAGGCTTGAGTTTCATAAACTTCTCAAAAGATACCTCTTCAACCTATGGCACAAAAGGTACTAGTAGAGGAACCACTAGTGGAACAGGAGCTATCGGTATTAGAGGAATCGGCTGTTGTAATCACTGTGTGATAAGCACCTCCAATCTCTCATAGTTCTATTGCATCTGATCAAATTTTTGTGCCACCTTAGCATCCATCTGAGGTGTAGGAGCAGGAACCACTCCCTCTCCGACACTGCCCACAGAATCCTCCTCTAAAGGATCTTCCCTTCTAGGGTGGCCTCGTCCACGCCCACGACCTCTATATCTCCTCGGAGGCATCTCGATACTGATAAAGAAAAAATAAACAACTTAGATTCATAACGCAATGGCAAACGCATATCTATACCAAAGGAATATAAAACAATGACAAGATATGAATCCTATGCTCCGTAGTTTACTTATTCAATCACACTTAAGCCAGTGAACTTGCACATCTATATATTTATCTATAAATTATACCTATAGCTCTGATACCACATTTGTCACACCCCAAAACTAAAAGTGTGACAGTCCTAAGGCAAAGGTAAGCTTAAACCCACCATAAACCCATAGAACCTTAACCTGAATCAACAATCACCAATAAAATTCTATAACCATGCAATATACTTCAATAGATAAATAATCCATCAATACAATATCATTTGTTCCTTATTGATCAAAAGACAAAATACTATCATTAATAAGGAACAAGGATTACCAATGAGCTTAATCATATCTAAATTCTAATACAATTTAATCTACGGAGCCACTATGATTAGTATTCCAAAATAATACAAAACATCATATGATTGTCAAGTCAATACATTAGCTTATTAGAGAGAGAAAAACAATCAAAAAGCTATGTCTATCTTGACAACAGGTTCCCTGGCACCTGAAATCCACAATAGAAAAAAAAAAAGAATGAGTCGAAAACTCAATAAGTTATGGAGATGCAATAATACTTAGGGTTTTACATTGATTGAGCAAAGAATAGAATGAAATCAATATATACATATATGTATATATATAACAATATTAACAATGGTTTATGAACAATAAGAATAAATTCAATGATATATATATTTACGTGCCTACAAAGAAATGGCACCCATCAATGAGACGATAGAACAACTATCAATCCATACCATCTATCCATCGAGATATTACGATCACATATCATACGTATGCTTGATAAGAACATACGTCCCAGGGCCGATAGGCCTCCCTTAAATAAAGCCACTGATATAATTTGACCTTATCAGCTAGGTCGTTGGTGCACACAGTCCAATGATTTCTTCCTCATTAGGAAGACATTTTAAATCGTCAATAGCCATACAATCAATACAATGAACAATGGGTGGGTCTAGAGACCTCACCTTATCAATATCATTAACAATATTCAATAGGTTTTCATTAATTTCATATGACCCAAATGGTCTTTCAAAGAGAATACATTTCAATGAAGGCCTAAAGCCCAATAATATTACAATATCAAAAATAATAACATTCAATATGAAATTTAGTCCAAGAACAATGACTAAATTTCATTCAAGAACAATATTAACAAATGTGGATTTCTTAATAAAGAATAATTATCCCATAACTTACCTCAATCCAAAACAAATAAGCTCAATTATCACCACAATCAACAATACTTAGGTCCTTGGGTTCACCAAGCCTAAAACAACAAATTTTCAAAAATGGGTCAATTAGGGTTTTCTTCCCCAAAGCCATAACACAAAGAATTCTAGGATTCTATACACTTAGTACTCAATAAATTGATTTCTAATACCAATTAAACCATTAAATGAAGAATTACTATTCACCCTACAATTCACATAAAACTATTAAATCTCGCAACTCCCTTATCAACTATAATTAATGGCAATAAATGCTTATTAAAGTCTACCTATAGTCTATAAACAACTAATCTAACAATATTATAACCCATAAACAACTATAAAAGTAAGATATAGGATTTATCTTCAAAACCCTAGAAAGAGATTTCTTGAGAAAGAATTCCCTTGAAGGTGATTTGATGCCTTACAAAGTGTTTCCCATGAAGAATCCTTGAAGAAAATGGTTATTTGGATGATTAAAGAGCAATAAGGCTAGTTGAGCAAAGGAAAGAAATGAGAAGAAGAAGAAAATGAAATTTGGTTTTTGGTTCAAAAATATGAAAAATGACTTTTATTTATAGAGCCCGAAGTCTCATGCCCGTGAATAACGAATTCACGCTCATGAAAAATAAGTTTCACGTCTGTGAAGGATATATTCATGCCCATGAATAATAAAAGGTCAATTTATCATATTTGGACAGAGAGTAAAGTAATGTCCATGATTAGATTTCATGCCCATGAAACATCAAAGTTCAAATTCACAGCCATAAGAAGAGTTCAAGCCCTATGAAAACAATGGTTCATTTTCAACAAGGCAATCACTTCCCAAGACCATTATAATACTCACCAAAACAACTCTAAAAAATATCTATAATAATGAAATAATTCTATAACAATCAAACAATAAAAATCGAAATCTTGGGTGTTACAAAAAGTGAAATTAGGAGTAAAGCTTTGAGAATTTTGAAATTCTTGTGTCTAAATATAATTTTGAAACTGAAATTTTGTATCCTTAGAATTAGAATTTGCAAATACTCAAAACATTAAATTGTAGATATGCATGTGTAGATTATTTTCCTTTAAGAAAGTTTTGTCAAATTCTTTCTTGATAATGAGTCATGGAAGACTGAGTGTTGCTAACTCAGGTTAGGATTTGGTCAGAGAAACCCTACAGTGTTTTAAGTTTTTGAAAACCTTAAAAGCTAAATCATGGAAAACTCAAAACATGAAATATGTGATCCTATATCTTAATTAAAATTTTGTGAAAACAGATCACCATTTTGATTTGTATATAATGAGATGAAAGTAAAATACTAAGGGCTGTCCGGGTAGAGTATGCAGGATAGGAGACACAATTCAGGACAAAATTAGAAATTCTCCCATAATCATTTAGTAGTCAGAAAATTCTGAATTTTAGATATGTTGAAGTGTGAGATGTCTAATTTAATTAGGAAAAAGAATAGGAATAATTGGATATATGTAGATAGAGAAATGAATAAATCAAGTGGGGCTACCAGGGTACATTATAGGATAAAATTAAGAGTTTAATGTGATACTTTCAAATTGATTAAGTATTAAACTCATGTTAATTAATTTTGTAGCTATCAAGATAAAGAACAAAGAGAATGAAACCTGTGATAATCCTTTTTGTTTAGGCTAAGGGAAGAAATGAAGATTTTTTTTGAAATTTTGATTTAAAAGTGTGTACATATTTATTTCTTTACTTGAATTTAGCCTAAATGATTTAATTGAAATTTCAAGCTTTGAATCTTTGATTAACTAAACCTACATTATGAACTTATTTCTTTTATTGTTTCTAAATGTCCATTAATTTCATTCTTAAAACCTTTGAGCATTGTTGAAATTGCTAACTCATTAAAATACCATGTATATTTAATTGTGTATAATTTATTCCTTATAATTGATTTTAACATAATGGTTCTTAAACCTTGATTGTTACCTTAAAACTACCTTGAATTGCATAATTGAGAAAATTATAGCTATTGTAATATAAACCCTAACTTGTAACCAAGCTTTCCTTTACAAGTCTTAACTTGTTTTGTTATCTTAATTGATAATTTAATTGATTAACTATTTTTATTACATATTACTTCTTGATATCTAAATTTATTGACATTGTTATTTGAACCACTACTGATTATCAATGACGGAACTCACCCAGTGGAGTAGACTTATATAGACATCGGGATTGTGCATAATGTATTTCACTGACCCTAGCTAGGAGGGGGTAAGGTCCTAGCTATGTAGTCTGATCAACCGTATGACTGTACTAATTGATATGCTACCAATCTATAGCCTCTGCCCATTTATCACTAAATTTTGCTTATCTGTCATTGCTCTAAATTGAACCTTATATGATCATTTGCTATACTTTCTTATATATTGAATCATATATGATTATTTGTTATATTTTTTGCAATGTATCTTTTGACCTGTTATCTTTAGATAATTTATTTTATTTATTACTCTTACTTATAACCATAGTATTTTTGACATACCTATCCATTGTTCATGCCAATGGCTATGATGTGTTCTATTTTAATTACTTCTGATTTTATTGATTATCTATTATAAAATTGAGTGGTGCAGCTACTGGTAGTACAAGAGCTGGTGGAGCAACAAGTAGAACTACTGGAGTAGTTGCCTGTCTCGCCTACCTTAGCTCCTATAATTCTCATCTTAACTCCATCATTTTCTGTCTCCATGTTCCTCGGCCTCACTAGCTTCTTCTATTTTTTTCTCATTCTAGGTGGTTCTACTGATTTCTCTCTTACGAGTGATTCATTCGATGCTATTTCAGGTTCCCTAATGGGTTCCTCCATTCTACCTCTACCACGTGGCTGTCCTCTCGGTGACATTTTTATTCACTATAAAGAATAAATACAAAAGTATATTACATAATGGACAATGCATAATAAATACATATATAACAAATACTGCAAATGACATGATAAGAAGTCCTATGCTCCATATTTTTCCTATATCCTAATGACACATATCCATATTATATTCATATTAAATCTATGCTCTGATAGCAACTTTTTCATTTCCCGAATTCAGTAACATGACGGTCCAAAAATATGAGAATAGTTATATAACCAATACCCATAGAACCTCTTGTTAAAACATCATAGTCATTTCAATTATTATCAAATATACCATGTCTCATCCCATCATTAGCCAATATAAATATAACACATCCCATGTACTACATATCCAATAGTTTAGTTATTATACATAACCATCATTTAAGTTCTACAACAAGATATACAACTAACTACTAATACCATGGAGCTTTCTACAAGAACAAAATACTTAAATATATTTAGCAACTTTGCATTAAGGCTCTGGTTCCAAAAAGTCAAAGAAAAAAGCCTTTGGAACTGCTTCTATTCTACTTTGAACCTGAAAACGTCAAACCACTAAAAGAGTGAGTAAAAATACTCAGTGAGCATAAATGTGTTTATCATACATATAGGGTTAGGTAGAAAAGTTTAGCCCACCAAATGAATAAGGTACAATCAAGGTATGAAATTCTCAAATGTGGTAATCATAATAGTCGATAAATTAGTCAAACAACATAGGTATCAATGAATCACATTATGGAATAAATAATCATGAAACATGACAGATTATAGGTTTCACATCCCCACTTTGGAGATGAGATGGTCCTAGGATATGGAACACTACTTCTAGCCAATACTCGTAGAACCTCAAATCACATATCTAACATTTCACAAATCAAATCAGTCCCCAGAATCACAACCTGCACTTTAAGCACTTCTAAACCATCCTTATTATCTCACTTCAACAACTTATTCACATTCATCAATTACCACATACAATAAATCTCATATGATTTCACATTTCATCATCTCATATGAATAAAGGTCACAAGTTCTCAAATTGATATATATCAAGGATGCAATGACATGGTTCATGTTCAAATTCAAGAGATGATCTTGCCATTATGATGTATTCCCTAGCCCACACTCTTCCATTTCTCCAAGAAGTAATCCTTCAATATTCGGCCCATCTTTCTCCAAGCATTAAGCCCATGATTTCAGCCCATGTCACAAGCATATATGAACCTCATCCATACATCAATGATGTATTGCCTATCTCCTCTTCCTCCATTTCCCTAATAATGGATACCCCTAACCCGACCCACAAGAAGAGGCCCAAGACATCAGCCATGCTACAAAGGTTTATGAACCATTTCCACATGGCTTTGGGCTTAATTTAGTCATCCAAGATGGGTAGAAGATGGGTCTATTTTAAGAAGTTAGAAGATGGGTCTTTACTTTGGGCTTTGGGATAGAAAATGGGAACAAAGCCCAACAATTTTTCTTCTCACGTACTAGCCTAAAGAATGGAAGGGATAGATCAGATTTTTTTTTTTTTTTTTGGGGGGGGGGGGGGGGGGGGGGAACAAGACAGGGGGTGGGTTTTTTAATTGTTTTTATGTTTTGTTTAATTTTACCCAATTTGGCCAAAACAAGTAAAAGTACT
>CANXYC010516438.1:0-22678 GCA_948193065.1 Aleurites moluccanus
GATTATGGTCTTTCAAAAGACGGATCTATGTTGTGTTCTGGATTGCATGGAGGATTAGCCAAAAGAAACTTCAAGCAATTACAACACTTTGCAGATGAAGTTGTTTCATATATTTCCTATTTAGAAAAACAACTTGAAATCTGCAAAAAGGATGAAGAAGATTTCCTTCAGCTAGTAATGGAGAGGGATAGACTTCTTGATGAAATGAGTTCATACATTCCGCCAGAAGTGGCATATACCAGAAAAATTAAAAAGTGGACTCAATAGATCATTCTCTCAAGGAATGTTCTATGTTACACCCATACATCCATTGCAAGGATATGGAGGCCTAAATCAGAGAATTTCCTCAGAAATGGCGAAAGATAGTCTTCGCTACACAGATACAGGACTGACAGAAATTATCGAAATCAATAAAAACGATAAAGATCTGTGTAAATCACTTCCAAAAATTGTGCAGGAATCCTTAGAGTTCTTGAGTTCAGATTCAAGAAAAATTACCAGTTATATTATTAGCATAATTATGGATTGTGGTAAGGATGGAACGGTTCGCAACCCTTATCAAATTTGGGATCTTCGTCCTATTATGGCTAAGGAATTTATTGAGCCACAGAAGGTTAATAATCAGAACTTAAAATTTTATTTTACCATGTATAAGGAAAACAAGATTATTACCTAAGCTGTGAAAATTGAAAATTTCAAAGCTAGCCTGGAGAAGACAATCTATGCAAGTAATTATGTCCTTCTCGGAGATGGTAAAGTGTTTGTTATAATCTGGTCCCAATATATTCTCATTACAAGAGTATTGTCCATGATCAAGGGACGAGAATAAGCACAAAAATTATTTCTGAGACTAGTGGATTTAGATCCAAGTCTGGATTTCCAACCTGAAACCATGAAGGTCTGGAAGAAGGTTGCTCAGTTCAGAGAGCAACATGTTGCAAAGGAAATGGCTATGGGATATGCAGAGCTAAGAGAAAGCATGGATGCCCCAGTCAATAACTCACAGATGGAGTGACAAAAAACGTCATCCATGACGTCAGCCTCAGCGTGATAATTGAGGAATTACTTTTCAGAAGTTGCTGCAAATATTAAAGCACTGTCTGTCAAAGTAGCTTTAAAATTTATGGTCACAATGAAAAGAACGTATCCCTGATAAAAATTGACTTCTTAGCTGTAAAATTAAAGCAGTCTTTGTCTCTATTTAATTAGTGTACCAAATACAGCTAGAAAACAGTACTAGAGACACCGGTTGTCCATTTTATTTTGAAATATTATAAAGCTGACATACTATTCCAGCTACCCATCTTAATTATTGTACCATTTCTCTTTTAAGCTGGCAAACAGTAATACAGACACCAGCTTCGTTTGTAAAAAGTCTATATATACCTCTTCAGCTTATTGAAGAAGGGGAGTGAAATAAAATACAGAGTTTCTTTAAAAGAACAGTTTTTGTCAAGTCTTTATCTGTGTGATTATTTTATTTCTATATACCTTTCATCCTTCAAAACGGTCTGGTATCCAAGAGTGTCGCAGTAAGACCTAACCAAGAAAGGGCAGTAAGTCATCTCCTCCATATCTCTCTGAAAATATTGCTGGTGACGAGCTTGGAAGGAAGGCTAAAGCTATTGCGTAAGCCTAGTGGACCTAGTCTACAAAGGTATGTATTTTATAAATGTTTTAATTTTATAATTAAACGTTTATATCTTCCACCCGATCTGCTAATAACAATTGGCTTAGAGGACTAGCTTTAACCCAAGCTAGGAGGGAAGAGCTGAGTGTCAGTCTTAGACTGCAAGATCCTTTCTTTGCGATATATGAACAAAGAACAATAGAATTACCTGTTGCTATAGAAATGATTGAAAGACTTGAAATGCCTAATAAAAGAGATTTTGAACTTAAAAATTTTATAGACCAATAACTTGAGTTTAATAATTTCCATTATTTAGAAAGGCTTAGTGCTTTTGCACGTTTATTAGATGACCAATAATTCTTCAGGTTGCTCTTATCCTGATTGTCATCACCTAGATTACAGTGTAGGCAAGGATCCAGTAATAGGATTATTAAATTCTATTATAGATCGTTTAAACTCTCTAAATAATTTTATAGATAAATTGTTCAAAAATTTAGAAGAGTTGACTCTTAGACAGAGTGAATTTGAGAAATTTTTCCTTGAGAATAAATGCCCTTTAGGACTTGTTGCTAGCTCTCGTTATCACAACGAGTATAAAAAACTGAAAAAAATCAGAAAAAAAAAACTTTAAAAGATCTTTAGGAGTAGCTCTCTGTAAATTCGCCTCTTAACAGAGTGATTAGAGGGAGGGCAGACTTACTTAAATGGTATCAGAGCCTAAAAGAGGGGGTTTTAGATTTCTTTGAAAGAAAAGTAGGACTTTGGGGATAAAAATAGAAATAACTTAAGTTTGAGGCGGATAAGGATCGCCAGTGAAATCAAGTTAAAAGTTGAAAGATTTTTGTGTTACGTTTTAAAGTTTAAAGAAGACAATATGCATTAGTCAATACTTTAGGGATTACCTGTGAAATGATTCCTATTCACAATTGCAAACTTTTACTGTTCTCTACATCAGATACAGCACACTTATTAAACTCTGTTAACCAATTAAAGGCATCACTTAACTTTTTTTTTTTTTTTTTTTTTTTAATTCAATAACTGAGATTATATTTTAAAGTCATCAGGTTTGGTGTGAATTAACTCAGAAAAATTAAGCAATAATTTAAAAAAATAATACAGAAAAATTAAAAATAACTCAGAAGAATTAAAAATGATAATCCAAAAAAATAATCCACAATACCAAAAGCAACAAAAAAAATACTAAAAAAATTTTAAAAATATAACAAAAAATATCTTAAAACTCAAAAAATTAGTATATATTTCAGAAAATATATATTAGAAAAATAAAAAAATATATCAAAGATTAATACCAAAATCAACTAATAAAGAAATATACAAAAAATTAACACAAAAATCAACCAAATATATACCAAAAATAAAATAAAAAGATATACTAAAGATTAATACCAAAGTCAACTAAATATATACCAAAAAATTAAAAAAAAAAATATACTAAAAATTAACACTAAAATCAACCAAATAAACACTAAAATCAACCTAATACATACCAGAAAATAAAAAGAAATATCAAAGATTAACACCAAAATTAGTTAAATATATATCAGAAAAATAAAGAAATATACCAAAATTAACACTAAAATTAACCAAATAAACACCAAAATCAACCAAATATATATCAAAAAAATAAAAAAATATATCAAAAATTAACACTAAAATCAATTAAATATATGCCAGAAAAATAAAGAAATATATAAAAAATTAACATATTAAAAAATGAAGATTGATATTAAATGTTGAACAGTGATGATGCGTATTAGAATGAACTTTTTTATGTCGAATTTGGATATTTATATTTATAAAATTAAAATTTAATATATATTTTTGCTGATGAAAAAAATAATCAAAGAAGAAAGAAGTTGACAATAGGAACTTTGATGGGAAAAAAACTGTACTAAGAGAACTAGAAGATGAAGATTGAGAGTAAAAGAAAGAATTGAGGATAGTTTCATGACTAGTATTTTAATTTACATGAAATTTAGATTTTAGAGACCAAGAAATATGAGAGAGAGAATAAGAGAAGTCAAATAAAATAGAAGAACATAAAATAATAATTTGATAGCCACATAAAAAAAAAAAAGAAAAAAAAAACAGTAAATATGAAATAAAAAAAAGTAAAATATCATTTTTTTTAAATAAAAAATAAAAATTGTGGCTGTAATTATAAAAATAAAAAAAAGCGTAAATTCTTCAATTTTTTGTGGTATTATTTTAGCTACGGCATGTGTGAAATTGGGGATTAAAGTGTTAGCGTTCTAAAAATACATTAACTCATGCTGTATTAATTTTTTAGAATTTAAAAAAAAATTATAAAAATCATAATATTATAGTATTTGTTATAACGAATCCAATAACATATTTTTTGTATGAAATAAAAATTAAATAGATTTAAAAAATATAATATAAGTGTGTTAAATTTAAACCGTTAAAATATAATGATTTTGATTTAACCCACTTTTAATATTTATTTTTATATTCATTTAATTTTTATTTTATATAAAAAAATATATTATTAAATTCGTTATAATGAATACTATAATATTATGATTTTTAAAATTTATTACAATTTTTTTTTTTTAAAATTCAAAAAAGCCGATGCAACATATTCTAATATATTTTTATCACATCACTCTCAACCGTGAAATTGGTCAATGTGTTGCCGTTCTTTTTTAATGCTATTTGTAACTTTACATATAATTCTTCCAATTTGAATAATTGTACAAAAATTTAATGCTTTACTATTTATCTTGGCCATTGTGTGTTTAAAAAAAAAAAAAACTATACATTATGTTTTTAGATTTTTTTAATAAAGATTTAATTCTTTAATTATATTTAAATAAATAATTGATAATTATCGATTTAAATAAAAATATTTTTTTAATTAATAAAAATTTTAATTAATAATCATAATTTTTATTTATTATCAGATTTTATCGATTTAAAAAAATAAATTAATAATTATTATTTATTAAAATATTTAATAATTTTTTAATTATTAATATATATATTTTAAATAATAATCGAGTTTTATAGCAAGTCATGTAAACATACTCTTAATGTTATGGATAACATGGATATCGGTAATAAATTATTAATTTTGAGTTGATTTTATCTTATGAGACGAGTTTGTCCGGCACGTGTAACATTCAAATTCAAAGATATTAATAAATTATTATCATTATTATTATGAAAAAGGACACTTTTCCAAATTCTAAGGCTTTTTTGGCAAGAAGTGAGCTCAGCCAAGGAATGGAGTTTTTCATTATTGGACCAAGTTCCTGGGAAGTTGATTGCTAAACTCTTCCGACCACAGGCATTGCACAACGTAAGATAAAACTGGACATTGCAAGGGCAATATAATAATGGACTGTTGTCTAGTCCCATAGTTGTGTCAGTCGTTCGATTTTACCGAGGACAGTATTGTTCTGTCTCTGTTTGTGCATTGAATTAATGAAATACATAATTTTAAAAATAATTTTTATAATGAGTATAATTTATTAAAAATTAAAAATTAAAATAATATTAAATAAATAAAATTAAAAATAAAATAAAAAAATGAAATAAAAATTTTAATCTATCATTTAAATTACACTAAAATATAATTTTATTAAAATATTTTTTTATTTAATCTATTTTAATTTTAATTTATTTATATTTTTTTAATATAATTATTTTATAATTATATTTTATTTGAAATAATTACTTTTAAAACATTTAATAAAAAAATCATTTCTAAAATACTCTCAATAAAACTAAAATAAAGAAAAACAATAATCAATAATTTATTAGTTATTGTGATAAAAATCTCGATCTCTCTCATTGATTATTCACCGGACTATCTATCATTATTATCATGATTATAATATTGATCAAAATTTTATTTTCTTTTAAGATAAATTCTATTTTAATTTTTGAGATTTAACTTAATTAATATTTATATATTTTTTAAATTAACTAATTGATTCTTATATTTTAATTTTATTAAATAATTTTATTATTTCGTATAATTTTTTAATATAAAAAAAATTTAAAATAAAAAAATAGTAAAATGATCAAAATGCTCATATTCTTCGTTGCTTAGATTTTTACTTATTTTTCTCTCTTTTTTTGTCATTTTATTTAATCAAAATTAAATGAATATTTTAATTTATTTAATTAAAATTAAAATAAATAATTTTAATTAAAAATATTATTATTTTTAATTTATTTTAAAATTAAAATAAATAAAATTACTTTTAATTTATTAAAGATTACTTTTTGTATGTTTAATTTGAAATAATATTTTTTTTTGTATATTTAATCAACATAATCATTTTTTGTGTATATCTAATTAAAATTAAAAAAACCTTGTATATATATAAAAAAAAAGAGAAAAATAATAATTTTAAATTATTTTAAATTTAATTAAATATACTAAAAAATTATTTTAATTTTAATAAAAATACTAAAAATATTTATTTTAATTAAATATATAAAAAATAATTATTTTAATTGAATATAAAAAAAAGTAATTTTCAATAAATGAAAGTAATTTTATTTATCTTAATTTTAAATTAAATATAGAAAAGAAAATAAATTAAGTAATTATATAAAAATAATTATCTTAATTAAATAAAAAGTAATTTTAGATTAAATATAAAAAAGAAAATAAATTAAATAATTAAATAAAAATAATAATTTTAATTAAATAAAAATAATTTTATTTATTTATTTTTAAATTATATATAAAAATAAAAAAACTATATAAATATTTCATACAAAAAATATTCACGTATATTTTTATTTTAATTAAATTTAAAATAGTAAGGACATAATTATTAATTAGATCAAACTTCAGAAATTAAAAAATAATTTACTAAAAAGCGTAAACCTGATAAAATAAGGGTATTTTGATCATTTTACTAACATTTTACTAAAATTTAACGAAAAAATAAAAAAATATAGACTGAAGAACTAAAATGTCTAAAAAAATTAAAGTATAAAGATTAATTAATTAGTTTTTCAAAAAATAGGGATCCAAATATTAATTAAGTCAAAATTCATGAACTAAAATATAATCTCCCTTTTCTTTTATAATCTTTTTCCCAACCAAATATATTGTTTTGATGGACATTATTATTTTTATAGTTAATATTATTATTATCGCAACTAATTAATGAAATAAAATAAACTTATTAAATTATAATAATAATAATGTCAACTGTAAAAATAATAATGCTCTATTTTGATTTTCCTATTAACTCTTCTCTTTTAGCTTTGAATTAGCTTTATACATATTTTAATTTGCAAAATTGGTTTGTGAGTTAATTTTAATAATTGATTCTATATTTATTTGGGTAAGTTTTTTTCTTTTTTGGGTTCACTTAGGTGTTTTTTTTTGCCCAATCCAATTTTCATTAAAATTACATTAAAATCTGTGTATGTGATATTTTTTTTCCTCATTGTATTTGTAATTGGGGTTAGGCTTTCATACATGTCTATTTCAGTTGATGAGATGAGGCATGATAAGCGTTATAGGGGATTGGTTTTTAGTACTTTTATCAATTTTGTCAAGTCTTCCGGTAAGGTCAATGATCATGTTTACTGTCCACAGATTATGGAGGAATAGTTATACTGTATACTCGCATAGTGATTGGATAATCGGTTATTTCTATAACATTTATATATTATCATATGATAACTTTTTATAATTGATAATATATTAATTTGTTAGGTGAGCTTTTTCTCAATATGAATAATAGTGTGACAGTTAAATCTAATACAAATATTTAAAATCTTTTATAGGCATAGGACTTTTTATTTGGATAGCACTAGAATGGAAGACCATCATTTTGAATGGAAGAACATCATTTCTATTTGTCTTCTTAATTAATAAAAGTCATGTTTTCATAATCGAATCGATGAAAGAATCGATGAAGACAGAAGGTTAGAATCGAACCAGCTAAACAAAAAAAATAAAATAATATATATATATATGTATATATAATTTGACATTTATTATATATATGATGAAAATAAATATAATTTGACATTTATTATTTTTGAACAAAAATTAAAAAAAAAAAAAAATCTGACTTGCTCGAACAAGAAAACTTGGTCTGATTTGACCGGTTCACTGGTTAATTGGATAGTTCACCAGTTTTTAACTGATTTTTAGGAAACAGATTTTTAAAATTGACCAGACCGATTCTTGATTTGATTCTTAATTTTTTAATTCGATCGATCGGTCCGATCCGATTTTGACAACCATGATAAAGAGTACTAATAAATTGAAAATGGTGAGTCACAAATCACTTGATTGAAATGTCAACACAAATATGTGAACATTAATTCATTGGATAGTTGAATTTAGACGAAAGATAAAGTTGATATTAGTTTTTATTATTTATCTATCACCCATCATCCTAATCATAATTATGCATGTAATCTTTCAACTTAAGGTGACAAAAATATTAAATATAGGTGGTTATAGTTTGTCACTACTTTCATATTGGTGCTATCCACACATTTATATACGGACATGTGGTGGTCATAGCTAATTATATATGGAGATTTATGGTAAGCCAAGACGAGATTCATTGCTTCAAGTAAATGAGGATAAGGTCTTATGGCATCTTGTTGTTCTTGATATTAAGTCCTTAACTAAGGTAGATAAAGATAGATTAGAATCGATTTCTAGGTTGGTATCTATTATATCAAGAACAAATATAAAGTTTTGGACATATGGTTTTGGTATATCTAACATCAACCTAGTAAAAATTAAGATCTTCTAATGAAAAGATTCAAGAGCATAAAAATTATGATCAAGGTGTATAGGGCGTTGGTAATCAGCTTATGATATTCATATTAATTAGGTAGTCACGATATCTTATATTATTGTGAACACGTAATTTTACACTTTATTACATAAAACCATATTTTTGCAGGTTTTAAAGCAAGAATCAAGTCATCTGTGAAGCAATCAGACTTTCATTAACCTTTTCAGAGCCCTCAGAATACTTACTAATAAGAACAGACTGAAACGGAAAAAAAAGAAGGGCCTAGAAGCCCAAAAAGACCTTGACTGCTAAAGGTGTCATCGCCCTTCTTTGTGGCTGCCACTGACCCTTCATGGTGGATCTGCCAAAAAGGCTTGAACTAATAAGGTACCACCACCCTTCCTTGTGGTACCACCACCCTTCCTTGTGGCTACCACCGATTCGCATGGTGGATCCACCAAGAAGGCTTAATGGCAACGCCAAGGCTAGTCAGTGGCACCTCTGCAAAGCAACCCGAATCCACCAATCAGAAGGCCTAAATCCACCACCTTTTACTGGTGGATCCACCAAAGAAGGCCCGATAGATCTAGTCCTTCACTCCAGTGGCACCTCACCTATTTTGTCAAAATTACCATTTTGCTCTTCACCACCTTTATAAATGCCCCCCCTCTTTCATTTAGACAACTGATAATGAGACTTGATTTTCTAATTATCTTTGAATTAGATAAAATTTAGTTTTTAATTCTCTTTGAATAAGATACACAATGCTCTTACTTTAATAGACGCATCTTAATTAACTCTCTTTGAGTTTTCCAATTAATATTTCTTATAAAAAAGGTTCAACTCTATTTGAGTTTTAACCAATTTCTTTAATTCTCTTTGAATTAAAGAAACAAAAACTAATAAATACGTGTGTAGAGTCTCAAATTTATTTTCTTTGAATTTGATTTATTGAAATCAGTTTTCCTTTACAAAAGTGGAACTCCTATATAATAAAATCATCCAACCACCTCTACCCTCAAGGAAAGTATCAATCCATTTACTCAACTCTTTCTAATTTGAAACAATACAAAATATATTTTAAACCAAGTAGCCCTTAGCAATTCAAAATATATTTTAAGTCTAAGCAGCTCTTAGCACTCACATTTTTCAAACTAAATCACTTTGCAAAAAGGACAAATTACACGGATTTTGATTCTCATTCAAAGCGATATATAGACAGATTTTAAATTAAGCATCAAATCCAAAAAAAAAAAAAAAATTCCCCTTGTGTCATTTTTATTTCCTTTTATGTTATTTATTTTAGAATAATTTTGGGGAATGTATGGTTGACCTAGTATTCATAAGAATTAGAGTTAACATCCTCTAATTTGATAATTCAAATGTAAATTATTGTTTTAATTTCTTTATTACTTCAGATGAATAATTTAATTACTTTATTTATTATTCTGCATCTGATAAATGCCACTCATAAAATAATATTTTCAAGTTATAATTAAACTAAAAGTTAAATCACTGTTACTTATAATCGAAAATTTTGTCCCTAAATCCGAACTTGGTTTGAAAGCCTTGTATTCTTTTTATTAGATTATAAATTGGAGTCAAAATTGAGTTTTTTTCTTATATTTCTAATAAAAATAAATTAAGTTTGTGATTCAGCGGAAAGTTTCAAAAATCAAAATCATTTGCAGAACACGATAAAGGGCAGTGTTTGCTCTAAATCCATGAGAATTAACCCTGATGAGCATTTGATTCCCTTTGTAGACTAGATGAGGTGCTCGGCGAGGCCTCACAGTTGGTTCTCCACTTAGGAGACACCATTTTCTAAAAAGAAAATAATAAAAGAATTACTAATTGGTTAAATATTTTCAAAATAACTTTAATATGGATTTTGATTTATTTTAACTTTGCTTTCATGCGTCACTTTGTATAGGCTCTTTTCATAAAACCAGTTATAAAATTCACCTTTGAATTGCAAGTAGCATTGATTCGAAAGCTCTCTTTAAGTATGTTGGGAGATAACAAAAACATCTAACTCTCACAAATTTTCAATCTTTTAAAGTGAAATGAGCAGTCGTACAATTAGACCCATGTGAAACTCATTGTTTCACATGTGGTTAGGTATATCACTGCGCTAGTGTGATGGGTAGCTTATATCAAACCATTCATGTAATGAACATTAGCCTTATACCCTAGGTTTCATGATCCATAATAAATCAAGACCCATGTTCATGAAATAAATTTTGAGAAATACCCCAAAATGATATTATGTATAATGTTGTTTGCAAAAATGACATTAGTTTTTGAAAGTTTTTAATTTTGACACTCTCTCATTTTTTAGAACAACTTTACCCTCACATAAAGTAAAATGACTTTTTACCTACCCATATAACATCCTTTCACCCATCTTAGGCAAACTTTTCTATAGCTTTTGTGAAACGCTTTGCATTCTTTATCTCTCTCTTCAAAATCATAGGCTTTGAAGCTCTTCTCGTTCATTTAAACCGTGAATTTAAAAATAGATGAAGTCTGTTTAAAAATCAGTCAAAATAAAAAATCAATCGAAGGCAGTTTAAAAAGTCAAAATTAGTCGAATGGGTCTAAAATTAGTCCAAGTCAGTTTAAAAATCTCGAATATGAGTATTTTAGAACATTTTTTTTTTATTTTTTTTGACTTTTTTGTCGACTAAAATATAAAGTCAAAATAATTTGAAATTAGTCGAATAATTCGAAATTGAGTCAGAATTAGTTAAAATTAGTCGAAATAAGTTCAAAGATTTTTTCTGCAGGTTTTCAAGAATATTTATGGTGGAAATAAATACATATTTCTATTTGAAAATTGGATATCATTGAAACTTCGCTCATTTTACTCTTGAAAATATTCTATCAAGGGATTGGAGATTATAAATAACTGCATCTTCTCTTCCTTTGTACTCCATCCTCTCAATCACCTCCAATCCTTGGCTTGATCTTCTTTCTTTGTATGGTTTATGATGTCACAATCCATCTTTTACCCATGGAGACTATTCACAGTCAATTTACTTCTACGTGTTAGCAAGATGGTAAGGGTATCCTCGAAAGAATGTTTCTTACCCATTGTTGCATATTGCTTCTCTTGCACTCCATTTTTCAAAATGGATATGATATATTTCTTAATTTCTGCCAGTAAGTGCATCCTAGAGGCATCTTCAGATTCATCACTAACTTTTAGTATTATTGTACTTTATCTTAGGTCAAACTGCCTCAGCTTAAGACAGTTTCATGTAATTTTATATTTTTACAGTTTATCATCTCATGAAAAACTTGTATCTATATAGTTTGTCATCTAATGAATATATTGTATTTGGATAGTTTGTCATCTCACATAATGTTTACTTAATAATAAAGAATGATATTTTATTGCACTAATCTTGTCTTTCAATTTTACTTTACTGTAATTCAATGCAAATGCCCAAAATTTAAACTTTTTTTTTACTATTTTTCGACTTAATTATGAATTTTTTTTTACTATTCAAACATAATATTAAAGTCGAATTCAGTCAAAGACAGCAGAAAATTAGTCGAAGACGACACAAAATTATTCAAAGTAGCAATACTTAGTCCTAAAATTAAAAAAATTTAGACTTAATTTCGAATTATAATTTCATTCTGAGATATATGCTGCTTGAAATCTGACTTGATTTTAATTTCAAATTAGTCGGAGTCAGTTGAAAAGTAGTCGAAATCAATTAAAAGTTTTACTAATTTATTTTTTGCAGGTTTCTACTGACACATGTCGATTTTATAGTGGACATATTTAATGAAGACCGGTGAATATTAATTGCAAGGAGTGACAATCAAGGAATTTGAAGGTTATAAATGACTCATCTTCTTCTCTATGTACTCCATTCTTTCAATCTTCTCTTATATTCTTGAAGTCTTCTTTCTGCTCATGACCTATGATGTGACAAATCATTATAATCTATTGAGCAATGAAAAAAATCCTTCATATGAAACTAAACTTGATATTTTCTTCCTCACGAAACTGGATCTCTATTGATATTGATTTCATATTTGGGGATTTTGTTTCTATAACTTATATGAAGATAGTTCATGCGACTGTTCATAATCAATTTACCTTTGCTTGTGTGTCATCCATGATCAAATGAAGGGTCTGGCAATATTTATTTGTTGCTCTTCATTATTTAGCATGAAGCATGAGACTAACAATAATTGATATGTTTGTCTGCTTGTTATTTAATCAGAGACTTCAGTATGAAGTTTGCCTGTTTGAAGTTGCCTGCTTATTAATGTCCACAGTTAGTATGTACTGTATCCTATCTTAGGATAGTATATCATCTTATGTAACCTATGTCTCTATACTGTAATTTTATTTTATAATAATAATAAAAAATGATTTCTTATTCGTAATCATCTTTGTTTTTTTACTTTTAGTTACTATAATTTAATTCAATTAGACATGTTTACCTATATTTCGACTATTTTCGACAAATTTTTGACTTTATTTTGACTAATATGACATAGTATATAAATAAAAAACGGATGAAAATTAGTCGAAGAAGTAGAAAATTAGTCGAAGAAGACAAAAATCAAGTTGAAGACAACAAAATTTTTTTTGTTGAAGTTAACAGAAAACTAGTCATAAACTTAAAAGTTGGACTTATTTTAAAATTGGACTTATTTTTCAATAATTTAGAATTAATTTCGACTAATTAAGATTCAATTTCATCTTATTTTGAATTAATTATGACTCATGTTTGAAATCTGACTAGATTTTATTTAATTCAGGATTAATTTTGACTAATTAAGGGTTAATTATCAAGTCGGGGTTAGAATAAGGCAAAAGTGGTATGAATGTTGTATAAAACATAACCCAAGGGCAAATATGTCAAGTGGGCGTTAGAATTATAAAAAAAAGACGGGATGTCATTTTTGCAAAAAGCATTATACATAATGTTATTTTGAAGTATTTCCCAATAATTTTCCCATATGCATTCATACATGCATTCCACATTCATGCATCCAAAACATTGAACTAAGAACCAATGAGTTGAGAGTCAACTCATAAAAGCCCAAACTAAAATATCCTCAGATCAGTGTGCAAAGCAAAATTTGGATATCGGAGCCCTGACCCAAGGGAATCCTTTTCCCTCATGATCATGCATATTTGATCCATATCATCACCACTAGTTTGTGCAATGTTTTGACCCTTGAATTTCTTCTTGAAAGGTACCAATGGCAAATCCTACTGAAGAAACCAAGACTTCAATACACTTCTCATCGCCTCCTCAAGAGACAAGAGGACACCTTCCATACTGCTCTAGAGGCTCAATAAGTCATGTTTGTTGAAACTCTGAACCAACAATGTTAATCCATCATCTAAGAGGTAAAATGGATGTTGGACCAATATTCAACTTCTAATAAGCCCATCTCGAACTGTAACATCTCTGCCTCAGCTCCTCCTATAATTGTTTTGACAAATAAGGGGATTGCTCCTAACAATGTTAAATTAATACCAATTGTTCACTTTGCTTCTCACACAACCCTTGCCTCCTCTCTGAATCTTCTTCAAGGAGGAGAAGATCCTAATATGCCTGATGTCCAAAAGCTAATGAAAAAATTTGAGGCTATGGAAATAATCCTCAAAAAGATTAAGAGGCATGATGATATGATTGATGTTGACACTCTTGCCCTATTCTCTAATTCTAGGGTTCCCTCCAAGTTTAAGATGCCTATCATGGATAAGTTTGATGGTACTATCTGCCCTAAGACTCACTTGAAATATGTATGTAGGGGCCATGCATTCTTTAAGAGTAGACAATAAGCTCCTTACTTAATTGTTCCAACAATTTCTTACTGTGCTGCAATGAAATGGTTTGTAGACTTGGATAATAATCACAAGAAAACTTGGGATGATATCTTCAAAAAATAAACTAAAGATAGATAAGTACTAACCATCTTTAAGGTTGTGGTTGGAATTTATGGGTTTTTCGTTATTAGAATAGATGGGTTGTCGGCGGCTACAGAGTTGAAACTTTGAGAGAAATTATGAGTTCAACCCTTCCATCTCCCATGATTTGTTTCTCGCTTCGATTGGCTCTCTCTCCTTATTATTCTCTTGCTCTGTCAAAATGGGCATATTCCTTCATAGGAAGAAACTACCCAAACTCTCTTATTTTCATTCAAACTTGTTTTGAGAGATTAAGATGAACATGATTTCTTTTATCCCTTTTTTTCCTTTTAATTTTAGTCCTGTCAATATTTTCTCTAAAAAGTTAGAGAAAATTCAATTTTAAATCCCGTATTTATAAGCTTTCAAGAATTTTTTTCTTTTATCTCAATAAAAATAAAAACTGTATAAATAATAATAAAGAACAATATATTATTTTTTTTTTCAAAACATAAAATAATAAATTTAAACTTAATTATAGAATTATAAATTTATAAAATATAAATTATTATTTTAGTAACACAATTATAAATTGCTAATTAATTTTATGAATATTAAATAAATTAGAGTAAGTTGAAGCAACATAAATAATTTTAACTGGATTTAAAATGATTGGTCAAAGTAACAAGCAGTAACTATTAATCAAGTTTGAGATGGATTTATGTGGTACAATTATTAAATGGATCAGATATACACCAACCAATATTTATAAGTATCTTTTGCTAGTTATTAATTTTATTTTTATATTTAATATGAAATGTCAAATTCGATATCTCATCATCCTAAAAATGATTTCAATACTAATTACATAACCAATTAACCAAAGATTTATAGGTACTAATTATTTATAAGTATAATATATTAATATCTTCATATAAAATTTATTTAAATTAATTAAATCAACATTTTTGTAACCTTTTGCTAAAATATTATAATCAATTAAAATTATATTAACTTTATATAATTTATGTTTTTTCTTTAGAAAAGATATAATTGACTTCTAGATTTACAACTAAAATTAAAAATCAAGTGTTTAGAATGTATACTTTTTTTATTAATATGGCATACATATTTTGAAAGGAAGGGTATTAACGTGTTGTTATTTTTTTTCTCTCACATTTTTTAATTATTTAAACTGATGAACATATTTTCTGATAAAAAAAAAAATAATAACAACAAATAATATATTGTGATGAAATGCCTTTTTATACTTAATATTTTGTTACGTTATAAAATTCAAGTTGATAAAAAAATTATATTGCGTATATTTTTATGAACTTCTACCTTCAACTTATTGTAACAAATTTTTTTGCCACAACAAAAAGATGTTATTGTTACACTTATATTTTGTCATTGGTATTATATTGTGACAAGTTATTTTTGTGATAATAAATATTATTTATTATAACAAAATAATTTCTAACTATATCTTATATAATTAAATGTTGTGACAAATTTTTATAACAAATTTATTGTCATATTATGTAATTGCATTGGCGCCAAATATTTGGTAGGAATTTTTTGCGACAAAATGTTGTGAAGAATTTAATTTTGACATTATATATCATTTTATTTTTCATATGGTGACAAATTATTTTGTCAACATTTTATCTGTCATAGCTTTATCTAACTTTTATAATAATTCTGATAATTATTTTATTTTGTCGCCAAAAGAACATATTTTGTGATAAATTTTATTTTGTCCCAATAATTTGTCACAATATATAAAATTTTTTATAGTGATAATCTATAATCAACTTATCTAACAACCTATAACCTTAATTCATAACAAAAAAAAAAAAGTTCTAAAAAAATTACAGTATTCCACTAATAAGAGCTTGAAAAAATCAAGTATTTATAGAAGATTTAATGATAACTTGAAATATTTTCTCTCCAAAATAAAATATTAATTATAATAATAATGTCTTAAAAAAAATAAGTAGAGCATTCTAAGATTTTATGGTGAATAAATAAAGAAGAAAGAAAGAGAAAATAAAAAATTCCGGGCAAAAAATCAGAGGCAGCCTATTTATAACGTAACAGCACAGGTTAAACCGAATAAAAAATTCCGGGCAAAAAATCAGAGGCAAAAAATCACAGTGAAAAATTCACTGCAACAGCACAGGTTAAACCAGCTCTATCTTGAGCTACATATATCCAATCACTTCAATTTTTTTTTTCTTAAACTATACACGTAGGCTACAATATATCCAAAATTCAGTTTAAAATATGCACTACACAATTTATGGTGAATTTTCAAAATTAAATCTATCTCTTTGCAAGTACCATCTAGGCAGGTTTTATTTCTATGACTATATCTCCAAACGAGAATATCCATGTAATACCCGTTAATTTTTTTTTTATGCATGTTGTTGAGATGATTGTGGATAGATTAGTATTTAAGAATTTCAGAATCTATATTCAGGAAGGATTTTATGAGTCATTTTTCGTAATCTTAAAAGAATAATTTAGAAAAGTGTACAACATAAGAGTTGTAGATTTATATCTTATTTTTAAGTCTGTAGAATTATTTTGTAAATTTTGTGTGTGTGAGGAGATATACTTCCTCAATCAGGACTTGTCTAGTTCGTTATTTCATGTAGAAAGTTTGAGAATGTTTGTTTATTCTGAGAATGTTAGAGGCTGAGTGAGTCAAAAAGTGTAAATATGAAAAATGTTCCTTTATGTATTTTATAGATGGATGTAAAAATTTCTAGGAGATTGGATAATTGTAGCACAAGAGAGATCTAAATTAATTAGACCTGCTCGGATAGTAATTAGAGAGTGAAGTCAGGGTGAAATTTAGAAAGTCACCATAAATTGTGTAGATCTCCTTTTAACCTGAATTTTGGATATGTTGGATCCCTAAGTGTCTATTTTAAGTGACCAAAAAGAATGGAGGAGTTTGGATGTCTGTAACTCGTTTGCGAGCTGGTTTAGTGCAAGATGACGAGGAAGGTTTTTCAGCTCGGCAGAAATAGGTAGTACGAGCTGGCTCCTCGATTTCGAGGTGGATAGAGGCTGATCGAGCTACATAAGTGGAAGTTGGCGAAGTGAGATTTGTGAAATGAGATTTGCAGAAGTAGGATTTGGCGAAGTGAGATTTGCGAAGTGGGATTTGCCGAAGTAGGATTTGGCGAAGTGAGATTAGCGAAGTGAGATTTGGCGAGGTGGAATTTGGTGAAGTGGAATTTGGCGAAGTGGGATTGGCAAAGTGGGTATTAGAGAGGCAGTAGCCTATTTAAAAGAGAAGCAGTAGCCATTTTTCCACGATAACCTTTCACTCTTTTCTTCCTTTCTTCTTCCTTTCTTCTCCTATCTCTCTCCAATCTGTTTCATTTGTTTTCTAATGCATTAATACTCAGAATTAATGCATTAAATTATTAAATTATCACATTCAAAGACTTCGATCATCATTTTCAAGTTCAGATCCTTTAAGAACTCATTTTTGGGGGAAATAAAGTGATTTTCTCCAAACTTCATTTTCTTTTTAGATTAAGATTGTTGGTAGTTAGAATAACTATTTATGAGTTATATAGAACCTATTATGAGCATTTAAGGCTATTAATTTTGATTAATATGGAAGATCCCATAATTTATGAATTTTGATGAATAATGACGTGAATAGTAAGTATGTTTTTAATTTTCAGATCTTCTTTAAGAGATGAATTAAATTGATGTTAGGAAACAATAATAGAAACTATAAGATGGTTAAAATTATAAGGAACTATATTATGTACTATTAATTGAGTAAACCCTAATTTTGAGTATTTGGAAAATTATCATAAGAGAAGAGAACTCAAGGAAATAGAGGAGATTATTGAATGTATAAGTAATTGAGGGAAATACAAGGATAAATTTCTTTGAGGTAAGTATGAACATTGTATATGCATATTGTTTCTTTGAAATGGATTGTTCAATCATTCCTAATGTTCACATATATGATTCTTATGTTATGAAACATTGTATTGTTAACATATTAAATAAAATTCCCATGATGTTCTCAAACAAATGATAATTTGTTCCATGTAATCACTTTATATGTTGTAAATAACTTGGTCATTCTTCCTTGGACCAAGCTCATATCAAACCTATTTGTTAACTTGAATGATTTCATGTTTATATGTTGATGGTTTTGTGACCAATATGATTCTTGTGAAATTCAAGCTATATGACCCATGATATGTATATGTATAGAATGCTCTTCCCAATGAGAGTAAATTCATTGGTCCATTATGCACTTTGGGAACCTAGCTGATAGGGTTTTTATTAGCGTTCCACCTAGAGGGGACCATGAGCTCCAGGCACATGCCTGGCCAAGCATATGTTTTGCGATAAGGTAGCAAGGACTACTAATGCACTCTGTTGTGATAAGGTAGTAAGGCTACTGATGCACTCTACAGTTCTATCATATGATTTGACAGTGCTATTCGATTGTAAGCACTTATGTTATTGTGAGCATAACCTTATGATATTTTCATATCCATATTCCTTTGTCTTGACCTTTGCATTGCATGTTCATATCTTATTGAGTTGAAAGCTCACTCCTCTTTTGTGGATTTCAGGTGATAGTGTAGCTTGAGAGGGAGCTAATATAGAAGACAAAGCTTGTTGATTCATTCCTCCAAGAAAACTCTATGTAATTATTTTGATATATGTTCATTAATTTGTATTATGGTATTGTATGTATGAGGAGTATACTCTAGAGCTCCATAGTTAGATGTTGAGGATGATATTATTTTGATGTTTGAATTGTTATAATATGGGCTGCCCTTGTTCTTTATTGATGTGGGATGTATCTTTTGATCGGTAAGGAACAAGAGGAAATCATATGATGATGAATGTAAATGTGTGAATGGTGATTGCATGAATCATAGAAATGAGTAATTATAATAATAACTATGTATGATGTGGATATGTATTGTATGTGAGATCCAGGATATGAGTGTTCTATGGGTTTATGGTATCCTTAAGCCTACCCTTGTCCTAGGATCATCGCACTACTGGAGTTAGGGTGTGACAATCCAATTGAAAAATGATTTAAAAAAATCTATATAACACATAAATGAATATTTTTCATGTTTTATACTTTATCTAATTCAGCCAATAAGTTCCTTAAATTATTTGCACAATCTTAGACTACCTACAGAAATTGCAACCTGAAATAGTCCTGATCAAGGTGAAATATCTCCTCACACACACAAGAGTTTGCAAAACTGACTTAAAGGCATATATATATGAGACATAACTCTATAATTTTTATGTTTTATACTTTTTCAAATTCGTTCTTTAAGGCTATAAAAACAGAGTTGTAATATTCTGCTCACTTCTAAATATCAAAATCCTTAAAACCCTTTATAACAACTAATCTATTTATTTCCTTCCCACACCAACTCAAACTAAAATTAAAGTCCAAATTAAATTTCAAAGGTCATAGAGTATCTAAACACTCTAAATAGACAATAATAACATAAATCAGAATAAAACATAATCAAAATCAATTACAGATATCACAAACAATTCAAACTTATACAGAAAATAAAAATTAATTACAAATACAACTCAAAACACATGCAATGCAAATAAAAAATATTACATTAAATTAAATCATTTTTGTTAATTTTATCCCTTTAAATATTTACTGGAGTTTATTTGCATTAACTACTTTGCTTCTAAGTAACAAAGTGCAAAAAAGAGAGTTGAAAAAGAGAGAGACTGAGAACCAGAAGAGTTAGAGTCAAAATCCAAGAGGAGGAGCATACAAGCCCTATGGAGTTGTGCGCCAAAAGCATATATATATATATATATATATATATATATATATATATATATATATAGAGAGAGAGAGAGAGAGAGAGAGAGAGAGAGAGAGAGAGAGAGAGAGAGAGAGTGAGTGTTGGATTATAGTTTTTAGGCTTTTTTTGGGAGTTTTATTTATTTTTTATTTTTTATTTTTTTCCATGAGAAAGGAAAAATAAAACTTTAATTCATAGGATAGGAAAAGGAAATAAAAGAAATGATTAATACATATTTCTTGTTTGGAAGTTTAAGGATAAGAAAAGATATTAGTTATTAAGAGTAAGCTAGTATTATTTAAAAATTATTTTTAATAATAAGGAAAATTTCTTATTCCCTCAATTTTGAAGGAAATACAAGTTAAATGGGATAACTAATCCCTTAAAATTCTTTTTTGTTTATGGATAACTCTTATCCCACTCTATTTTCCTTTCCTTTCCTTTCTTATTCCAACTCCCAAAAAGAGACTTAGTTTTCAATACTTATGCAAGTTCCTTTGTTTTCCCTCTTGTAATTTTTCTTTAATCTAAGAGCTCAATTTTTTCCACTCAATTTTAGCCCTAAGTACAATTCCATTCTCATTCTTAATTTTGTCTCAATTACACTATCTTATTACAAAATTTGGGGCAATCAAACATAATTTGTAATGCCCCATAACTGAACCTTTAGAATTTTAAAAAGTAGTATTATTTTTGCCCCACACTATAAGAAATTGGGGATCTATCGATGAAAAATACTAATGGAAAGCGAACTATTAGTATTTGCTGTTAGTTTATCAACAAAACATTAATATTAAAGAAATTTTTCATTTATTGATAATATATTGACGGAATATTATCGGTAAATACAGACGGATAAAAAGCAGTTGAAAAGTGTGACGAAAATTTCGCGCGCTCACATATGCCGACTATTTATTATTGATAAATAAAGCATATATATACACCCTACATCATAACTTGGAATGTCACTCACATCTCTCTCTCTCTCCCTCACTCTCTCTACTCTCTCTCTCTCCCTCCTATCTCTCTGCTTTCAATTGGCTATCTCTTATTACATGTTTACCACCAGCTCTGATGGTGTTCGCCACCATGGTGTTTTGGTGTTCACCTCCGATCGAGGTTATTCTTTTTATTGTATTTTGTTCATATTATTGTTGGTTATTTAATTATGTGCTTAATTCGTTTGTGTATGTTCATATTATTGTTCATTGATATGTGATTTAGTTGTTTAATTTATGTATTTTTTGATTTGTATTCTATTTTTTAATTTTAATTAATTATTATTTTTTGTTTTTTATTCTACTTTCTTAATTGTATTGTAATGTTTTTGTTGGATCCCTTCGGTTTGAAGTTAATTTTGATGATAATAAAATATATCAATGTGTTAATTATGCTAATAATTTTATTTGAATTATTTAAGGCATGAGAAATCATGACCAATTATTATTCATAGATTTAACACAATTTGAAAGAGTGCATATACTAAGAGGGAGCATATTTGATAAATGCAATAAATTATAATTCAAGTTGCAGGATGAAGGAAAGTAGCAGCCGCTACAAAGCAAGTCGCTCCTGCTACGAAGAAAGTAGCAGCCACTACTAAGTAAGTCGCAACCGCTACACAATATTCACAGCCATGACTTTCAAATCCAAAAGGTCCAGAAGCTCAGGGGTCAAAGTGAGCAAAAGAATAGCGCCCGCTACTTTTATGTAGCGCCCACTGTCAAGTAAGTAGCATTCGCTATCTATTATTCACAACCACTACATTCTATTAAGTAAGATCCAGTAGCCTGAGTTTGAAAGTGTAGCCCCCACTACTAAGAATATAGCACCCGTGACTTAAATAAGTAGCCCCCGCTACTTTGGAAATTCAGTAATAAAATCTAGTCATTGGAAAAGCTATCAACTGCACTTTTCAACATTAAATAAAGCCAAACGACTATATTTCATCTAAGACTATAAATATGAGTTGGTGGAAAGCTTAAAAATAAGATAATAACAATCGACAACTTATTATTGAGCTACTGCATCAAATCATTCATATTTATAATTTGAAAAGTTTATTTATTGTAAAACTATTTTTGTGAGCTATTAGTTGTAAATCTTTGAGTTGGTTAAAACTCATTGATTGTTTAAGAGTTGGAAAAAAGTTAAAGCATATTTTTCTTCTTCTCATCTCTTGTAATTCTTAAGGGTTTGAGTGTGAGCCTTGGTAAAACACTTGTATAGGTTTGAGTGTGAGCCTTTGATAAAACACTTGTGAAGATTTGAAGTGTGAGCCTTTGAAAATATTTTGTAAGGTTTAAGTGTGAGCCTAAACACTTGGGTTTAATATTGCACCTGTAAAAGGATCAAGTAAAATACTAAAGTGTGATATTGAGGAGTGGATGTAGGCAAGTGTTGGTTGAACCACTATAAAATTCTTATGTTTGCCTTTTCTCTTCCTGAAGATCTTATCAAATTTTAATTTGCCATTAATTTGTCATTCCAACCAATTCATCCCCCTCTTGGTTGCCAAAAGGACTTT
>CANXYC010516455.1:0-24685 GCA_948193065.1 Aleurites moluccanus
TAGTGATATGTGATGTGAGTGTATGGATAGATATATTGTTATGTGATTGATGATGGGTTTCCGCTGCAAAGATTGGGTAAGTTATATTTTCCGCTGCAATATTGTGAGTGATTGTATAGTATGAGATTGATGGGTTCTACGGGTGCCGGTTGCCATTGGCATCTCCCGTGCCCTAGGACCGTCGCGATCCATCTCGTGAGAGCGGGTCGTGACACTAACACTAACAAGATTATGCTTAAGTCCATCAATAAGGAGAACATGATCAAGAGAAGGTTTATTTGACTTACCAACTTGGCCAAAGCCAATGATTTTACCTTTGCTATTATCGCCAAACGTTACCTTTCCTCTCAATTTATCTTTAATATTGGAGAGCAAGCTAGCTTTCCCGGTCACGTGTCTTGAACACCCACTGTCTAAGTACCAAAAGTTTTCAATCTTGGTAGATTTCAAGCACACCTACATTTAATAGTATAACCATTCTTAGATACCCAAATACTTTTGGGTCCTTTAGGGTTAGTATCATTTATGTATCCTAGATGCACTTTTCTAATATGGCATTTGAAATTTGTATGACCAATTTTTCCACAATAATGACATTTTATTTTAGTTAAATGATTCGGTCTTGAATGATATTGATTCTTATGAGTATGTATGATATTTTTATGCACTTTAGATGGAGGAATACAGGGTTTATGTGATAAATTAGATGCTTTAACAAATGTGGTTTTGGAGATAGAAGACATATTACTTCCATTAAAACCAAATCCATACTTGATGGTTGGACATCTTTGAGACTCAAGAATGTGACCAAGTTTTTCTTTTCCTTTTGAAAATTTTGACAAACAATTATCAAATGAAAGCAATTTAGTTTTCAAATTTTAGTTTTCCTTTGAGATAGAATCAATCTATTGAGTTTTTAGTTTAATAGTTTTCTCCAATTCACATTTACAAGCATTTAATTTAACTATTTCCTCCTTATAATTTTCACAAGAATGAACTAATTGATTTGACGATTCTTTCAAATTATCATATTTGTTTTGCAACTTATGATACTTTGAAAGTAAAGTCTCCATTATTTTTACATCATCATCGTCATCATAAAAAGTAAAGTCAGAATTCCTTATTTCATTATAAGAAGTATCCTCATCAATAGCCGTGAAGCACAGATTTGCAACCTCTTCCTTAGTTTCTTCATTATAATCTGAATCGCTCGTGTCATCCCAAGTTGCTGCTAGGGCTTTCTTCTTAAAATTCATTTTATTCTTCAGCTTGGGACATTTGGACTTGATATGTCCGACTTTATCACATTCATAACATTTGACTTGATTGCTTTTTGGCCTTTCTTGCCGATCATATTTCTCATAGGGCTTCTTGTTCTTCTTCTTTCTAAGAATAAGATTTCTTATTCTTTTTGTAAGAAGAGTCATTTCTTCATCATCATCATCCTTTAAGTCACTTCCTTTTGATGTAGATTCTTTGGAAGCAATAAGACCAAGCCCTTTGTTTTTCTCTTCGACTTTTTCATCAATTTTCTCTTGAGATAAAGTGATCTCATGAGTTAGAAGCTTACCCAATAGATTATCAGTTAGAAGAGAACTCAAGTCGTTTGCTTCTTCAATTGAAGCTACTCTTGCCTTCCAATTCTTCTTAGGAAGAACCCTTAATATTTTGCAGTTTATATCCTCTATAGAGTAAGACTTTCCCAACTTTCTCATTCCATTAACAATAACCATAAGACGGTTATACATTTCTGAAATTTTTTCATTAGGTAGCATTTTAAACAATTCATACTTATGAGTGAAAAGTTGAATCTTTTTACCCTTGACTTGACTTGTCCCTTCATAAGTGGTTTGAAGAGTATCCCAAATTTATTTTGCCGAGATGCAATGAGATATCTTGTCATACTCCTCTCTACTAAGAGCACAATAGAGAGTATTCATTGCTTTGCGATTTCTTCCATTTGCTTTCTTTTCGGCGGTGGTCCATTCACTTTTTGGCTTTTTGACTTGCATACCATCTATAGTTATAATGGGAACTTCGTGCCCTTCTTCTACTACATCCCATAAGTCGATTCCATCGCTATTCATAAATATTTCCATCCTATTTTTCCAATAGGGATAGTCGGTGACATCGAAGAATGGTGGTCTCGTTGTTGACCCTCCTTTAAGGATGTTTGATGCTTGTGTTGCCATTTGATCTTTGCTCCAAGATGATTAAATCTTTTAGAAAGAGTGGAGACAAGCTCTGATACCAATTGTTAGTCCCTTTGGCAACCAAGAGGGGGGGGTGAATTGGTTGTCTTATAAAATAATGACCAATTAAAAATTGGATGAAGGAAGAGAAGAAGAAAATCAACACAAAAGTTTATAGTGGTTCAGCCAAAACGAGCCTACGTCCACTCCTCATGATCACACTTGAGTATTTCATTATCTTTGATCCTTTTATAGGTTCAAGATCAAACCTAAGTATTTTGGTTCACATTTTAACATATTACAATGTGTTTTTGTCAAACTAGGCTCACACACAATCCGAAAGATTAACAAGAGATGAGAAGAAAGAATTCCCTTTTCTACCCCACTCTCTTATAAACAATGATCTTCAACAACCTTGAAGATTTATAATAAATGCAAGTATATACTGATTTTTGCACAATAAATATGAATAATCTTTCAATAAATGACTTATGAACTTATTTAAGGTTGTTCTCTACTCATTTAATACAAATTAACTCATATTTATAGTCTTGGTTGAAGAAAGAGCCGTTTTGACTCATTTTCCCTCAATAAATGCACCTGAAATTTCGCTCCAATAGCTAGTTTACAGGTGAGTTACGCCCGCGACCAACATCTGATCTTTTAACTTGAAAAATAATAAATTTGAATTTTATCAAGTCGCGCCCGCGACTAACAACTGTTGCGTCCGCGACCAATTTCAATAATCAGCATTCAAACTTGGTTGAATTACTTCACACCCGCGACTGACCTAGTCAATCCTGCGATTTTATCTAGTTGCACCCGCGACGGTATGATGTCGCGCCTGAGACTGAAATACACTATTCATCTTGAAACTACTGGATGTTTTGAGATATTCTATTTTTAATTTCGCGCCCGCGAATAATTTTATCACACCCGTGACTTCACTTAGTCGCACCCGCAACTTCTTTGTGTCGCGCCCGCTACAGGAGGGACACTGTTCACGTTGAAGCTACTGGATATTTTTAGAATTCTCAAGTTAATATCGCACCCGTGACCTGAAGCTTTTCAATACTGTGACTGATTTTGTCGCACCTGTGACCAAGCTTGTTCCTACCGTCACGCTCGCAATACAAGTGGTCGCGCCCGCGAATAAGCAGCATCCTGCAATACTTCAGAGAAATTCTTGGAAATTTTTGCACATAATCAAACAAACTTATTAGTCCATTAATTTGGTGTTTGTACCCATCAAAATAAGTATGATGAAGACCCTAAGGTCTAATAGTTTTCTTTTAATTAGAATCCAAATAACAAAACTTTTTTCGTTTTTACTCCTTAAAATCTCTAAGTGTGTTGAATTCTATTAAGTTTGATTGAGTCCAATTTATTGAAGAGCTACTCAAATTGATTCGAAAAGTATTTTGGGAGGCGAAGTTTATCAATATTGCTTAGCATCAAGGGCAAGAACTAATCGTCTTAAAAAGATTTAGTTTAATTTGTACCTCTCTTCGATTCTTGCGATTTAAAATTTTTATTAAGTTATTTTTATTTTTATTTTCTTTTTTTGGATAATATTCAATTCAATATTTTTTCTTTTGCGAATAAGTTTTATTTACAACAATATCTCATATTATTTTTACAATACCTTGCGGGCTATTTTAAAGTATTTTATTCTTTTTATTTCAGCGGGATAATGTCCTAATTTTAAGGAGAGTTTCGTCGAAATTTGACAAATTCTTTAAAGTTATTTTTCTTATAAACTCTAAAGTTAAAGTTGATTTGTCCTTATTTTGATAATCCTCATATGTTATCCAATTTTGGTGTCTTAGGTATATTCCTAGTCGTGTAGTGGCAAGCACTCCGATGAGAGTTTGTCGGGTTAATCATCGTCAAGTTTGTAAGTTATATAGTTTAATATAACACTCTATTCTACTTTTTTTTAATGCATGCATACATGAAAGATTGTTTGTATATTATTTATATATTATTGTTATTATCAACATTAGATTATAGAAGCATGAGGAATATTAGTGCCATTATAATTGTGATTGTTACACATTACTTGTGGATGTTCGGATGGGGTTAGGATGATATAGGATCATACATGGTTGGAATTATGGTTATGATTATAATATGATGATTATAATTTAATGAACTATGACTGGCATGATGGTTAGGGCTTGCTCATTACTCAATGTTGCTTATCAGTTGGATCGATGTTGGTTGGCTTAGGATGTGATGGCAAAACCCTATACTAGGATATAGAGAAAATATTTAGATTTAGAATTAGAAATGAAATCGGCTCTCTAATTTGAGGTTTAATATGGTTCCTATTGACTAATTCCTATCTTTGAATGACTAAATGATGATGTTGTGATTATTTATCTGCATGAGTATTTCTAGTATCTGAGTGATAGGTTATATTAATAATTATATAACTCATTGAGTTGAATGTTTACCCCTAGTTAATATTTTTTTAATTTGAAGATTGAGCGTAATGAAATAAATTTTTCATCGAGTGACTCATGCTTTTCATCCTCTGGCAGTGAAAAAGTTTTTTTTGGTTATGTAATTAATTTCATATTTATTTTATATTATAATTTTAGAGTTCTACATTGTTATCTCTTTTGTTGCTTATGTTATTTAAGTTATGTTTGAATTTTTGAATTGGGGGTAGTCGAGCTTCCTTGATCTAGTTGATGTAATGTTTTGTTAAGTAAAAATTTTATGATATTAATATGATTGAGTTGATAGTCCTGAATGACAGAGATTTGATGTGTTTTGTAGGTTCTGCTTAATAGGTAGGTTTATAACCCGTATTTTGTGATAATTACAACAATTATATTTTAAATTTATTGTTTAGTATTTAGCCAGACTTATTACGGTTTATAAAAAACTTATGCTTTCCTATTTTCTAGTATTTTAACTATTTCAAACTAAAATTTTATTTAATAAAAATTATTTAAAGAAAATTAAATATTATTTAAAGTATTAATAATTAAATAAGAAAATTAAATTAAATAAATTAATAATTACGAGATGAGTCATTTTTGTAACCTCAATTATTTTTAAATCTTAAAAAATGAAAAGGGATGCTATTTTGGATTTACATATTCATAAAATTTATGTAGACTAATATATTTAATAATTTTTATATTATATTTATATTAATATTCAAAATTATCATAACATAATCTTTAAATTTAATAAACTAATAAATTTGAGCGATTTTAAAAAGAATACAAGGGATAACTTGGTCATTTTATGACTTGAAACTAGTGATTGCTTTTTTTTTTTTTTTTTTCCTTGCCAAAGATAGGATTTCCTATGTGCAAAAAACTGGTGTGCTTTAACTCATCAAAATCTGCACTAATAATTTAACCGTCCTACAATTAAAAAAATGTCTATTAAAAAATAAAATGAAAAGTTTGGCTTTTTGAAGGAGGATTAAAGTGTAGCAAAAGTAATTCATTTAAATCCTTTAATCTATCCTTTTAAAAAGTAAGACTTCTATATTCATTCTATGACTTGAGTTAAATGACATGCAACCTTTTATAATGTTTTCAATAAAGATAAATAAAAATAATAAGCTTTTGCATAACAAATCTTATATATAAAAAAATTATCTATTATCTTGGATAACTTCAATTGCTATATTTTCAAAAAGGAATAAGCTATTTTTACCAAATAAAATTTTTAGGTGCGGGTCTAATTTTTTTTTTAATTAATTTAACTCTTATTAAAATTTAAACTCGAGATCAAACCTTTGATAGTTAACATACCATCCTACACTACTTTGAGCAAACCATGTATGTTTCTTCCCACAAACACAAGCTAGATACAAGTTAAAATCACCGGCCAACATTTATTTCGAGCCAATCCCAATTTAATGTCATGGCTGATATTTTAGATATATTATTAAAGTGTAGTTAGGTAGAGCAGAACTGAATGTAATAGAATTTAGAATGTAATTAAATAAAAATTGAATCTAACAATGAAGATTAGATTTTGTTTGATTAAATTCAATTCCGTTCTACAAAACTACAGCTAGTAAAATTCATGCAAAAGCAGTGTCGTAAATGCTAATGCAACAAAAAGCTTGAGAATGGAAATTCATATTTGCAACCAAAAACAAACACCATAGATATAAACAAAAACTACCAATTTTTCCTACCAAAAACCAATTATACTGCTGTAACCTGCCACGGCAATCTACAAAATGAAGCCAAAAAAAAAGAGTGAAGCCTTGTATTATCAAATGATTACAGTATAACAATAGCACTATTTTCTTCAACTTGACATTAATTTCATGCAACTTGGAACTTCAAATGACTACATAGACATAAAAGAGAATTACAATTATTAAGCTCAAAAAATATCTTGTAACTTAATTCTGACTTTCCTTGAAATTTGATGCAATGCTAAAAAATAGAGCTTCAGCCTCCATTATCAAAGAACAGATTTTTACTAATACTTAGTTGGTTTGGATGGTAGATATCCTTACCGCTTAAATAGTAGTTTCGAATTTGAATTCCTTTAAATGCAGTAATCAGTATTGAGAGAGTTTAAACTCCCGAAAAAGATCTCGAATCCGAATTAATTGACAGTAGGTAGATATCGAATGATTTAATAAATAAAAAAAAAGGGATTTTTCTCCACGTATATATGCTATTTTCATCATTCCATTAAGTAGAATATATTTCAAACATATGCAATTTGTTGTATCTTCTCATGACACAAATCCTAAGATATTAGAGGATAAAAATAGGGTTATGAGTTTCAGACAGTTTTGATAGTTAAATTACATTTATCGTCTCTCAACTTATGATAGTAATATCCCTGCCGTTATATAATTCGTTTCATTAATGTGTCTCAGCCCATTTTTCGTCCATTTTTCTGATGGAAAATATATTTGAATGCCACTTCAACCATTTTAAATTAAATTTAGACATTAGAGCTTGCACGATTTGATAAATCGCTAAAAATCGACCCGGTGGATAGGTAAGCACGTTGACGTTTTGATTAACGAACGGGTTCGAAATTTTAAATTTTTAATATCACCATTAGACTCATAAGCTGGAGAAATATAAGAAATATTATTTCAGAATTAAAATGGGACACAAAAATAAGTAGTTATAAGTTTCGAGTTCAAAATGCAAATACGAGAAGTGTCGGGGGAAAAATCGAATTAGCTGAAAATTAATTCATATAAATAATTCTAATTCTTCATTAAATAAAAAAATTTCCTCCATCTTCCACAGCCAACCAACTGAAATTCTCATCTTTCAAAACTCCACTAATTTCATCCAAACTTCAGCAAAATCGATAGAAAATTTAGTTAATTCAAGCTAAGAAATTAATGAAACTCTAAGAAATTCAAGTTATAAATTAATGAAACTCCAAACCTAAATTTCAGCCACTTGAAGAATTCAAATGAAGATGATGTTTTCTTCATTATTTTGATTCATTTAAGCTACATAAATGATTATAAACATGATTAGATCGATAGATTTCAATATTTAATCGAAATTAGAGAAAACCTAAAACTAGGTTTATGTTTGAAATAGATTTTCTGTATACGATTCCATAATTCTAATTAATGTTTAAATATGTTAGTTAGCATTCATTTAAGGCTAAATATATGGTAAAATTAATTATAGAATCGAAGAAAACAGAAAAACACTGTTTTTGCCTGTTATAGGGAAATAGGCGTTTTATCGCATAAACGATCGATTCGTCAGTTCTAGTGAATTATATGAATATTATTATGCATGTTTAAACCTTTATTTGATCAATTTGGATCCATTTAAATTCCTGCAACTTTTTGGCCAAAGTGTTTTATTTAAATTTCCTTTGAATTTTCCATAAATTCAAGCTTCAATTGTGTTGTTTATTGATGTATATAAATCATATTTGATAATGCCTTTATGTTTGTTGTCATTAGAGCTTGAATTGTAAACTTTGACTTTTGATCAATGTCCCAAAACTATATTTATTTAGTCCTAAAGTGGTGCACACCAAGTACTTGACGAAATGACCTTTGTTAATTTCCTTAAGAAACTAATTGTTACCAAATTTATTAAAATGGGTGACTTTTTTTGTCATCAGTATAAATGTGTCTTCTTCACATATTTTGAACTTGTATCCTAAATAACTTTTGTGACATTTTGCCTATACTATAATGTTCATTTGTTAAGGATAACGATCATATATGTGTTTCCTTGCCTAAATAGCTCAAATGTGCTAAAAATACAGAAATTAAGCCTTGCTGAATCTCTTGCCTATTTGATATATTTTTTGCTATCTTTAACATATTCTAATGTTTGTATGACAGAGCTACCTTACTGATGGGGTAGTAGGTAAATACCATCAATATTGTGCACAATGAAATTCCAATGATACCCTAGCTAGGAAGGGTTATGATCCTGGCCATAGGGTCTAGTCCACCTTATGCTATTTACATGTTACATTGATAATGATATGGGGTTTATGGTCCAGTATCTGTTATATATATACATGGTTATTATTTCTCTTAGTGCCTATACATCTATATTTGATTTCAATAAACCATTTCTCTTGATTTGGTCATTTGATGTGCTATTCATGAGTCAATTGTTAATACTGTTCATTTGTTATTTCCTACCTAGCTTAATGTATGATAATATATATATTGACTCACTGAGTATGAAAATACTCACCCTTTTAGTGGTTTTATCTTTTCAGGTCAAGAATAGAGTTGGACTAAGATTTCTTCATCAGTGGATCCAGTTTTGTTATAATAATGTAAATATTGAACTTGCATATATTTTAGATGCTCTATGGATATATAAATTATTGGGATGACTATACTTAATATGGTCTGTAATATTATTAGTTACTGACATTTAATATATATGAGATGTGTTGAAATCAAATATGATTACAGATGATGACAGATAGATTGATTATATGGATATAGAAATGTTATAGCAAGTGATGTTTACAGGTTATAGAAGAGTTCTACGGGTGTCAGTAGTGTTATGCTGTTCCTACATCCTAGGACCGTCATGTTCTAAAATTGTGACGTAACAGAGGTGATATCAAAGCATAGATATACTGATAGTATATAGACATGTGTTAACAAGGCATACGTGAACCATGAAGCATTAGAAATCCAGTCTCGTCATTTGTTGTATTCGTTTAATATGTGTTTATTTCGCGATAACTATATGTGTTAAATGATTGTGTTTGTCTATTGTAGTTATTAAGATTTCTACAAGATAATGTGAACGGGCTATTGAACCTACACCTAGGAGATCATAAAAGCCAAGTAGAGAGGCAGAAATGGTCTCAAATGAGTCATTGATCAGAGAGGAACCAGAAGAACCTTTTAGGTCCAGGAGAAGGATAGAGGAAATCAGGGAAGCTGAAGATCTCTAGAGATTGGAAGTGATGCAAGGGATGTTAGAATTGAGAAGAAAACTACAGGAATTGAGAAGGAAAAGACAGGTAATACCAACACTTACATCACCAGCCGTTCCACTAGTTATTCTACTAGTACCTGTACCACCTGTTGCTACACCAGTTGGGCAGTGGTACAGGAGGGTCGTAGAGTGATTGATGAAGGTGAAATCAGCATACTTAACTTTCTGAAGTTGAGTATGCCAGAATATAAAGGTGGAAGAGGTGAGAAAGTTATTAATTTTCTAAAGCAAATAGAGAAGGTGGTAAGAAGACTTCCATGCTTAGATATCAAAACGGTGGGGCTTGTTGGTTTATTGTTGAAAGAAAAGGCTTGGACTTGGTTTTCTAGGCACATTGAGACACAATTACACAATTCAGGGCTGCATTGTTGGATGAATTTTTGACAGAGGGAGTTAAAAAAAGAAACATAATTCAATTTGAACAGTTGAAACAAGGCAACTTGAGTGTAGAAGAGTATGCCGATGAGTTTATCAGGCTGAGTAAATATGCCAGCAAGATTGTACCTACTGAAGAAGACTTGATCAGTAGGTTTAGACATGGATTGCATGCCTCTTTACATAATGCATTATTATCTGCTAAGTTTACTTCTTTATCTATAATTGTTGATCAAGCAGTCCAAATGAAAGAAAAATATAAAGAAGAAAGATTGAAAAGAGAATATAAAAAGAAGATTGAGACTGAAAGATAGCAGAGAAGAGGTGAAGGGAGTTCTCAGCACAGACAAATAGAGACTACATCAGTTAGAACTGATCTGAGACCACAAACAAGTGGTCAGAGAAGAGGTCAGGGTAAAGGTACCACAAGGCAGTCTGCATCCAGATTTTCACAAGGGTCATCTAGACAACCAGTGCAGACAACTAATGTTCCCATATGTGATTTTTGTGGGAAGAGGCACGGGGGTGAATGCAGAAGACAAACAGGTGCATGCCAGAAATGTGGCCAGCATGGTCACTATGTGAAGAATTGTTCAATGTGGGGAGAACAATAGACTACTACATCAACCTCAGAGCCTACTGTACAAATGAGTAGAAATGATCAGAGAGACACAAGGGGCAGAGGCAGACGCAGAGACAGATGATCAGGATAGGGTCAGACTAGTGGTCAGGCACCAGCTAGTAGAGGGCAAGATAGGGTCTTTGCAGTTAATGCTCAAGAAACTCAAAGACCAGGCAAGAAAGTAACAGGTAAGATTACTGTGTCATGTGAATTAGCACAAATGTTGTTTGATTCTGGTGCCACATATTCCTTTGTATCACCCAAATTTGTATCTAAATTGGGAATTGAAAAATAATTGATGTTAATACCCTTGAAATATTTACTCCCCTGGATGAGAGCATAAAGGTAAAATATAAATACCCGGGTTGTAAAGAATATATAAAGGGTATAATTTTACTAATTAATTTAGTAAAATTGTCTGTACTGAAATTGGATGTGATATTATGAATGGATTGGTTAACCACTTATCATGCAATAATTGATTGTTATGAAAAGAAGATTAAATTTCAACCAAAGGGGCATGATAAATTTGAGAATCAGGGTGATAAGAGTGATTTGGGAATTAAACTAATTTCTGCTATTGGGGCAAGGAGACTCCTACGAAAGGGATATCCTGCATACTTGGCAAGTGTAATGGATACTCAGAAGACTTCAAAGGGAGTTGATCATATTCCTATTATCAATGAGTTTCCAAACTTGTTTCCCGAAGATTTGCCAGGTTTGCCACCTGAGAGGGAGATTGAGTTTGAGATTGAAGTTTATCCGGGTAAAGACCTTATTTCAATCCCACCTTACAGAATGACTCCAACAGAACTAAAAGAATTAAAAGTGCAGTTACAAGACTTGCTAGATAAGTGGTTTATCAGACTTAGTAGTTCACCGTGGGGCGCTCCTGTGTTATTTGTCAAGAAGAATGATGGTTCATTACGAATGTGTATTGATTACAGACAGTTGAATAAAGTGACCATCAAGAACAAATATCCATTGCCCCGGATTAATGATCTGTTTGATCAATTTCAAGGAGCCAGTTATTTATCTAAGATTGACCTTAGATCGGGTTATCATCAATTGAGAATTAACAATGAATATGTGTCTAAAACTGCTTTCATAACCCGATATGGTCACTACGAATTCCTTGTATTGCCATTTGAGCTAACCAACGCCCCTGCTGCTTTCATGGACCTGATGAATCGGGTGTTCAAGTCCTATTTGGATGAATTTGTCATTGTATTCATAGATAATATTCTTATCTATTCCATAAGCCAGGAAGAACATGAAGAGCATATGAGAATAGTGTTGCAGATATTGCGAGAGCATAAGATGTATGCTAAGCTATCAAAGTATGCTAAGCTATCGAAGTGTGAATTCTAACTTACTGAGGTATATTTCCTTGGTCATATTGTGAGAAAAGATGGCATTAAAGTAGATACGCAGAAGGTGAAAGCTGTAGCTAATTGGCCACGACCTACTAATGCAATAGAAGTGTGAAATTTCTTAGGTATGGTCGGTTACTACAGACGGTTTGTTAAAGATTTTTCAAGAATTGCAACTCCAATAATTAAACTGACTAGAAAGCAAGAAAGATTCCTATGGACTGATGAATGTGAGAAGAGCTTCCAAACTTTGAAATCGTGTCTTACAGCTGGCATTACCAATAGAGAATGTCAAATTCACAGTATATTGTGATGCTTCGAGGGTCGGACTTGGTTATGTCTTGATGCAGGATAAAAGGGTAATCGCTTATGCTTCTCGTCAATTGAAGAAATATGAGTTAAATTATCCTACACACGATTTAGAGATGGCTGCAATTATATTTGCCTTAAATATTTGGAGACATTACTTATATGGAAAGAAATATGAGATCTACACAAATCATAAAAGTTTACAGTATATTCTGCAGCAAAAAGATCTAAACCTTCGACAACGAAGATGGGTTGAACTGTTAAAGGATTATGATTGCTAGTTATTGTACTACCCAAGTAAAGTTAATGTTGTGACAGATGCATTGAGCAGGAAATCTATGGAGAGTTTAGCTCACATTACAGTTGCAAAGAGACCAATAATCAGAGAAGTGAAAGAGTTACTTGATATGGGAGTCTAGTTTGAATTGGGAACTCATGATCGAAATCAAGCTCTGATAGCCCAGTTTCATATGAAGCCAACCTTAATTGATGAGATTAAGGCAGCACAAGACAAAGATTCTCAGTTATTAAAGTTAAAAAAAGATGTTTGAAATGGGAAAGCCCTGGAATTCACTGTTGATAATGGGGTACTGAAATGTGAGAAACGGCTATGTGTGCCAAATGTAGATGGGCTTAAAGAGCGAATTATGAACGAGATGCATTATGCATTATACTGTGTTCATCCTAGAATAACGAAGATGTGTCATTATATAAAGGAGCATTATTGGTGGTCCAATATGAAGAGGGATGTAGCTCAATTTGTCTCTCGTTGTTTAGCCTGTCAACAGGTTAAATTTGAACATCAGAAGTCATCAGACTATTGCAGGAAATAGAACTGCCAGAGTGGAAATGGAATCAGGTAACCATGGACTTTGTGATTGGTTTACTTAGAACTTCACGAGGATATGACTCTATCTGGGTAATAGTTGATCGATTGACTAAGACAACTCACTTCCTAGAAATGAAAACTAACTACACAGCTGCTTAGTATGCCCAGTTGGATGTTGACAAGATAGTACGACTTCATGCCATACCATTAACTATTATTTCAGATAGAGGAACTCAATTTACTGCACGATTCTGGCAGAAGTTTCAAGAGGCACTAAGTACTCAATTGCACTTTAGTACGACCTTTCATCCACAAACAGATTGGCAATCAGAACGTACAATTCAGACATTGAAAGATATGCTCCATTTGTGTGTATTGGACTTTAAAGGGAATTGGGATCAGTATTTGCCTTTGATTGAATTTTCCTACAACAATAGTTATCATTCGACTATTGGCATGGTGTCATTTGAAGCAATGTATGGTAGGAAATGCAAATATCCTGTATGTTGGGTGGAACCAGGGGAAAAACAATTAGAAGGTCCTGAATTAATTAAAGAGACCATGGAGAAGATCCCCATTATTCAAGAAAGAACGAAGACAACTTTAAAAGAGTTATGCAGACCCGAAAAAAAAAATGTTCATTTTGCTATAGATGATCATGTATTCTTGAAGATTTCACCTAAGAAATGTGTAATGAGATTTGACAAGAAAGGGAAGCTATTACCTAGATATGTCGGGCCATTCGAGATATTAGAGTAGGTCGGCAATGTGTCTTATCGGTTGACACTCCCCTAACCTAAGCCACGTTCATCCAATGTTTCATATTTTCATGCTGCGTAAATATGTGTTTGATCCTTCACATATCCTGGAACCACAAGCTATTGAGGTTGATGAAGATTTGACTTGTGAAGAGACACCAGTGAAGATAATAGATCAACAAGTCAAGCAATTGCGCAATAAAGAGATTCCAATGGTTAAAGTGTCATGAAAGAACCAAACGATGGATGAATGTACCTGGGAGAGTAAGCAGGATATGAGAATAAGATATTTATTCTTATTCTAGTGATGAGGTACGTGTAATTTAAAATTCGAGGCCGAATTTTATTAAAAGAGGGTAGAGTGTAACACTTTCAAATTTCATTTATATAACCTTGAATATATGTTATTTAAGCATAAATAAAGTTAATTTAGACATTAGAATATCATGCTTTAACGATTTGACAAATCGCTAAAAATCGACTCGGTGGATAGGTAAGCACATCGATGTTTTGATTAACGAACGGATTCAAAATTTTAAATTTTTAATATCACCATTAAACTCATAAGCTGAAGAAATATAAGAAATGTTGTTTCAGAATTGAAAAGAAACAAAAAAAAAAATTATAAGTTTCGGGTTCAAAATGCGAATACAAGAAGTGTCGGGGGGGAATCAAATTAGCTGAAAGTTAATTCATATAAATAAATTTTAATTCTTCATTAAATAGAAAATTTTCCTCCATCTTCCGTAGCCAACCAGCTGAAACTCTCATCCTCCAAAACTCTACTAATTTCATCCAAACTTCAAGTAAAATTGATAGAAAACTTGGTTAAACTACCGATTAAGCTTGTTTCCATCGAAAATTTCAAAAAATTCAAGCTAGAAATTGATGAAACTCCAAACCTAAATTTCGGCCACTTGAAGAATTCAGGTGAGGATGATGTTTTCTTCATTCTTTTGATTCATTTAAGCAGCATAAATGATTATAAACATGATTACATCGATAGATTTCAAGATTTAATCAAAATTTGAGAAAATCTAAAACTAGGTTTATGTTTGAAATGAATTTTCTATATAGGATTTCATAATTCTAATTAATATTTAAATATGTTAATTAGCATCAATTTAAGGCAAAATATGTGGTGAAATTGATTGTAGAATCGAAGGAAACCGAAGAAAACTACTTTTGCCTGTTATAGGCAAATAGGCGTTTTATCGCTTAAACGATCGATTCATCGATTCTGATGAGTTATATGTATATTATTATGTATGTTTAAACTTTTTTTTGATCAATTTGAATCCATTTAAATTCCTGCAACTTTTTGGCCAAAGTGTTCCATTTGAGTTTCCTTTGAATTTTCTTTGAATTCAGGTTTCGATTGTGTTGTTTATTAATGTATATAAACCCCATTTGATAATGTCTTTGTGTTTGTTGCCATTGGGACTTGAATTGTGAACTTTGGCTTTTGATCAATATGTCCCAAAACTATATTTATTTAGTCCTAAAGTGGTGCACTCCAAGTGCTAGACGAAATGACCTTTGTTAATTTCCTTAAGAAACCAATTGTTACCAAATTTGCTAAAATGGGTGACTTTCTTTGTCATCAGTATAAATGTGTCTTCTTCACATATTTTGAACTTGTATCATAAATGACTTTTGTGACATTTTGCCTATACTATAATGTTCATTTGTTAAGAATAATAATCCTACATATGTTTACTTGTCTAAATAGCTCAAATGAGCTAAAAATACAGAAATTGAGCCTTACTGAATCTCTTGCCTATTTGATATCTTATTTGTTATCTTTACCATATTTTAATGTTTGTATGACAGCTCTATTTTACTGATGGGTTAATGGGTAACTATCATCAGCATTGTGCACAATGAAATTCTAGTGATACCTTAGCTAGGAAGGGTTATGAATCTCTTGCTATCTTTACCATATTTTAATGTTTGTATGACAGAACTATCTTACTGATGGAGTAATGGGTAAATACCATCAGCATTGTGCACAATGAAATTCCAGTGATACCTTAGCTAGGAAGGATTATGGTCCTGACCATAGGGTCTGGTCCACCTTATGCTATTTACATGTTATATTGATAATAATATGTGTTTCATGGCCTACTATCTGTTATATATACATGATTATTATTTCTCTTAATGCCTATACATCTATATTTGATGTCTATAATCTATTTCCCTTGATTTGGTCATTTAATGTGGTATTCACGAGTCAATTGTTAATATTGTTCATTTGTTGTTTTCTACACAGCTTAATGTATGATAGTAAATATATTAACTCACTAAGTATGAAAATACTTACCCTTTTAGTGGTTTTATCTTTTCAGCTCAGAAATAGAGATGGTCTAAGATTTCTTCATCAGTGAATACAGCTTTGTTATAATAATGTAAATATTGAACTTGAATATATTCCTTATATATATTTTAAATGTTGCATAGATATGTAAATTATTGGGATGATTATACTTAGTATGGTCTGTAATATTATTAATTACTGATATTTAATATATATGAGAAGTATTGAAATCAAATATGATCACAGATGATGATAGATAGATTGATTATATGGATATAGATATGTTATAGCAGGTGATGTATACAGGTTATAAAAAAGTTATATGGGTGTCGGTAGCCTTATGTTGTTCCTACATTCTAAGACCGTCGTGTTCTAAAAGTGAGACGCGACAGAATAACATATGTAGAATACTTAAATAACAAAACTTAAACATGTACCAGAGTACTAAAAAGAAATCTTAACATATACATTAATATCATAAGTGCTTACAAAAGGTAGCACTATCCAATAATTTCATAATACATATATGAATATCAAATCATGATTCTTTTTAAGAACATAAATACCTATAAAGAATGACATTATCAAATAAACATAATATAGAATTGATATCATATCATAATGTTTGGGTAGCCTTGTTACCTTCACGTGGCACGTATGCTTGCGCAGGCATATGCCTATAGCTTATGATCCCTTCTAGGTAGAACACTGATACTATACCCTATCAGTCAGGTTTTCTTTGTGCACATTGGACCAATAAATTAACTTTCATTGGGAAAATAATTATATAATGTATGTTCCGTGATATACATATAATGTATTAGTTCAATAGTAATTAAAAATAATCAAGAGATCACAACATATAAATAACATATCATATTATACATAACAGAAGCTTATCAATGAACTTGGTCCAAGAAAAATAATTAAGTCATTATCAACATTCAATTATTCTATTTAAGAAGTCATAAATTGTCTTGGTATGGTAGGTTATTATCGAAGGTTTGTTAAAGATTTCTCTAAGATAACATATATTCAAGGTTATATAAATGAAAATTGAGTGTTTTACATATTCATTCTGATTGTTCACATCTTACTGAGTTGAAAACTCACCACTCTTCTGTGGATTTCAGGTTCTAACTTAGCTCGAGAGAGAGTTAATCTTGAAGACAGAGCTTCTTAATTTCTTTCTCCAGAAAAAGACTATTTTATATAATGTTTTTGAATAATATTTGAATTATATATATATATTCATATCTATGAGAAGTATACTCTTAGAAGTTTTGTAGATGTGTGTGATGTTGCTTATTCTTTTGTTGCCATGGATGTCATTATAGACTTTTCCTTATTCCATATTGATGTTAGAATTATCTTTTGATCGGTAAGGAACAAGAAAAAATATCGTATCAAGCTAATGAGATATATATAAGATATGGATAATTAGCTAATGAGATATATATAAGATATGGATAATTAGCATGATGCTAGTATGTATTGTATATTTAATTCAGGTTAGCTAAGGGTTCTACGGATGTACGGTGGTTTTATGCCTATCCTTGCTCTAGAACTGTCGTACCGATTGATTTAGGGTGTGACAAATTACTTCCACTATATTTTAGTTATGGACAAGTCGATAAGCCCATTTAAGCATCCTAAGATCTTGGGGATGTGTTACCTATGTTTACAATACCTCTCATAAATATGGGATATTTAAGTTCACAAGATAAGAAGAGTATTTTTGTGAGATATTTTGAACTGTCAAAAAAGATATGTTTTGATAGATGAACAAGATGGAGGAAGTACAACTAAATTTGAATTACAAGATGTCATGTTCTTAAAGAACAATTTCCTAAGCAAGGTGATTTAAATCATGATTTTTCCTTATTGAAGACCTTATATCCTTATATCATGATTTTCATGGACCACTTCATTCAAATGGGAGGAATTTGGTGGATGGCATTGATTCAGTTCCACCAACTGGTTCGAATGAGAGTGATCCTGGTTTAAATGGGAATAAAGATTATAGTTCTGCTGGAAGCTTAATGGATCATGATTTAAGTGATAGTCCAATGGAACTTGCGAAAATGTTCGTCAAGATTATAATACCCTACCAAGGATAATTGGATGAAAATGGAAGAGAAAATGGAGTCTATGAGATCAAATCAAGTTTGGAAATTGGTAAATCTCCTAGAAGAACATAAAGCTTTTGGGAATAATTAGATTCTCAAAATTAAGCGTCGAGCTAATGGATAGCATCAAGAGATACCAAGTTCATCTCATTGCAAAGGGTTATACAAAACAAAAAGGGATTAACTATAAAGAGGCAATTTCTCATGTTGCGAGGTTTACATTTATAAGGTTATAGCTATTATGGCAAATCATGACCTTAATTACATCAAATAGATATACAAAACTGTATTTTTTAATGGAAAATCGGATGAAGGAATCCACATGGACTAACCTATTGGTTTCATAAAAGGTCATAAGCATTGCAGATTGATGATGTCAATGATATATTCACTTTTATAATGCAATTTTGTCGAATGATTTCACCATGATAAATGAATATCATTGTTTTTAAGCTAAAAAGTTAAGAGACAAGTTTGTTATTATGTCATTATATGTTGATTACATTAATAATTGGAAATTACAGAGAGTATCTACATTGTATCAAAAAATGGTCATAGTCCAATTTTGAAATGAAGGATACGATTGAATCATCATATATTCTTGGAGTTCAATTCTAAGAGATCATACAAGGAAATTGTTATCTCATTCTCAAGAGACATATAATGAAAGTTCTTAAACCATTCAACATGCATGAATGTAAACTCATAGATACTCTTATTGCGAAAATGAAGGCTTGAGCTGGAGATTATGTCCTAAAATTGCAAAAGAGCAAGAATGTATAAAAAACATCTCTGATGCAAGCACGTTTGAAAGTCTAATGCAATGATGTACATGAGACATGATATTTGCTTTGTTGTTGAGGTAATAAGAATATATCAATCCAACCCAGACCAACCATATTAGAAAACAATTAAAGGGATATTGATGTATTTTAAGAGTATTACACAACTCATTATGTTATCAAGGTGGAAATTTGCAATTGAAAGACTACATAGATGTTGATTGGGCTAGAGATATGGAAGAGAAAAATTTCACTTATAAATTTATTTTCTTGCTTAATTATGGCACCCCCATATGGGAGTAGCAAATATATATATATATATATATATATATATATATATATATATATATATATCCACAATGAAAATAGAATTTGTCCACAATGAAAATTGAATTTGTAATATTTTTATTTGTCGTACATGAGACGGTCTAGCTAAAGAAATTTTTTGAAACATTTGGATAGAGGTGTAGCAAATGAATTAGTTCTTAATAAAATATGACAGTCAAACAGTTATAACTGATACCAAAAACCCAAAATTCATTGCAAGACTAAACATATAGATACAAAATATATATTTTATGCGAGACATGTTTATATGCAAGAAAGTGAACACAAAATACATTTTTATACATGAGATGATTGCGAATCGTTGTAACAAAACCTATTCCTATTGGGATTGAGAGTGGGATTTGATTCTTGAACCTAGAGATATATATATTGGACATACAAAGTCTCATAAATAACCAAAGACTCAATTATTTTCAATTTTATTTTAATTTAACTAATTCAATTTCAATTGAACTTCTAACTCTGACTTCATCGGTTCTCTCATCAGTACGAGTATGAGAACACTGTTTGAATGTGACTTGTTAAAGGGCATACAAATTAAGCCCGTTTCTGTAAACTTCTATTGATATATTTTAAAATATGATATTTCTTAATTAGGGTACATGATTATATTCGTTGTTGTATCAAAATACCCTTAGCTAATCCCAACAAATAGTCTGTACAATTTCAATTGTAAATATATCACTCAATCAATAAAACATAATTTTATCAATTAACTTAGTTTATTTAATTTTCTTAAAATTAATGGTCTCTATAATTATATTTGGGTAAAATACTATTTAGTCCCTAAGATTTAACTAAATTAATACTTAGGTTCCTGTATTTTTAGAAAATAGTTATTGGATTCCTCACGTTTGATTTAATCACAACAATTGGTCTTTCCGTCGGATTTTTTCAAATTTTCTGTTAAAAAAATAAAAAAATAAATTAAAATGTTATTTTCCCAAAATACCCTCATCTTCAACCTCTATATTTTTTCCTTCATTTTCTTTCTATTTTCCTTCATTTCTTTCATTTTCTTTCCATTTTTCTTTGTAAAAAGTCCACATTCATATATTTTCTTTTTTTTTTCATGTCATGTTTTTTTTTTCTTTTTTTTTTTTCTTTTTTCGTGGTTAATTAATTGTGTAAATTTTGGATTTGTTAAAATTAAAGGAAGTAAAATTTATATGTGAGAATTGTGATTAGTGAAATTGTATGGAGAATGAAAGGTTTGATTGTGAAGAAAAATAAAGAAAGTTTGAGACAGGTTTTAATGGAATGGCATAAAAAAGAAAATTTGATAAAAAAATGAAGAGTATTTTTGTCTTTTCAACTGTATTTAGCAGTCAAATAGACGAAATGACCAATTGTTGTGACGGAATCAAACGTGAGGGACCTAACAATTACATTCTAAAAATACAGGAACTCGAGTGTTAATTTCGCTAAACCTCATGGACTAAATAGTATTTTACCCATTATATTTAAATTTGTTGGGATTGACAGTACCAATCATATATTCCAATCATACTTGAATTTAATAGAAATTAGAATATAATCAAATAAAAAATTAAATCGAAAAATGAAGAATAGATTTGTTTGATGAAATTCAATTCCGTTCTACAAAACTACAACTAGTAAATTCATGCAAAAGCAGTGTCATAAATGCTAATGCAACAAAAAGCTTGAGAATGGAAATTCATATTTGCAACCAAAAACAAATACCAGGGATATGAACAAAAGTTACCAATTTTTCCTAGCAAAAATCAATTATACTGCTGTAACCTGCCATAGCAAACTACAAAATGAAGCAAAAAAAAAGAGTTAAGCATTGTATTACCAAATGATTACAGTATAATAACAGCAAAATTTTCTTCAAATTGACATGCATTTCACGTAACTTGGAAGTTCAAATGACAATATAAACATAAAAGAGAACTACAATTATTAAGCTCAAAAAATATCTCCTACTTAATTCCAAATTGCCTTGAAATTTGATGCAAATATGTCTGAAGGGTTATGTCAACAAACAGATGTCTTGTCAGCTGAAAAATCAGCCTTGCTAAAAATAGAGCTAAAGCCTCCATTGTCAAAGAACAGATTTTTCTCTATATATATGCTATGTTCATCATTTTGCAAAGCAGAACAGATTTCAAACACATGCAATTTGCCGTATCTTCTCATGACACAAATCCTAAGATATTGGAGTATAAAAGTAGGGATAGGATTTCTGGACAGTTTCGACCAAAACTCAGCCTTGTGTGCTTGTCATATTAATCATGGCATATAAAAGAAAATCAAATCCCACTTGAGCCATTTAAGTGTTTAAAGCTTAAATAAAATCAACTCCATATCATTGCCTAGCATGAGAATAAAGTGTCAAGGTTCAATGACAAAAGATTTCCATGCTTAAACCAAATAAACAAACAGCAATTAGAGTAACAGAAGGAAATATCAGCAGGTATAAAAATCAACAGCTTACAGAATGCAAAGTCACACATTTCAACCACCAACATCCACATTACCTGTCACTTCCCAGATTTTCTGAATTCTCCAACTTTAATCTTTGCTTATTGCCAAAGTGGCCAGCTGATGAAGCAAGGAATACAAAACAGAGAAAGACATGGATAAATCATCAGTTTCACACACACACACACAGAGAGAGAGAGAGAGAGAGAGCAAGACCTTAAGTTCCTAACCCAGTAATTACATGAATGAACACACTTCATACTATAAGATGGTTCTAGTTTCCGCACATAAAACCACATGTTAGACAAGAACAGTTATACGAGATTTACCTATAGAATTTATCTGGTGTTGCCTCATCCACCGCCAAATTTAGATGCAAAGGAACACTGTCACTTTCTCGCATCACAACCAACTTCACTGAATCCCCAACCTTATCCCACATTTATTCAAAAAACTGATAAAATGTGAAAAGCAAAAATATTACACTCAAAGGAATTTGCTTCCATTGCCAGTATGAGCAGGTATTTTTTGTTCTATGTAAACAAATATATATATTAGTATTGTTTGCTAGATATCTAAACACAAATAATTGTCAGACCATTTTCTTTGCTGAAGGACTGGTAGCATGCTCAAATTTCAAGCAAATGAAACTTTAACATGTTGCACTAACAGAGTTCAGGCAAAAAAAAAAAAAATTGTTCAATGCTCATGGAACTAACAAATAGCTGTGTAAGCAGGGATCTAACTGAACCGATCCACTAGCGAACTACTCGTGCCTCGGCTCTATAACAGCTCAGCTCGAGCTCAATTCATTTATAAATGACCCATGCTTGAGCTTAATTTTTAGGCTCATTCAGTCAAGCTTGAGATCATGGACACTAGGCTCAAAGTTCAAAGTTAACTGGCTAGTTGTGCAGGCTTTTGATCTGGCTCGAGTGATATGACTAGTCTATAGGCACATTAAACATATGATTTGACACCTAATATATATATATATATATATATATATATATATAATTACATAATTAATTAAATAATACTCTCTCCGTCACAAAATAAATGTCCTAGTTGTAAAATACACAAATATTAAGAAAATTTTTTGTAGACTATTTTAACCTTTACTCTTTACTAATTACGTACAACAATATCCTTTATTATTTTAATATATCTCTCCTAATTAAGTATAATTATCTCCTTATTTTTCAAAAAATAATAAATGTTTTTATTTTTTCGATTTACATCAATTATATGAGACCAAATATATGAGCATATTATTAGAATATTAAGGTAAAATATAATTTAAATTAAGAAATAGGAAAATTAAATTGGGACATATCAAAAAAAAAACTAAGACATTTATTTCGGGATGGAAAGAGTATAATTTGATAATCGGAGAAGTAATTAACTGATTTAGTTGAATTAATGAACTAAGATGTTAGTATACAAAATAATAGGTAATGATATCATAAAAATTAATTATTTTATAACTTAATGAGTATTACAACATACAATATTAGTTAAAAGTAATTGAATTTTATGACAAATTTAAACTTATATAGAGTGAAAAATTTGTGTACTATATTAACATAACAAGTTTATTCTTGTACATACATTGTTAATTAATGTATAGAAACTCTAAAAAAATATAATAGAATATATATATATATAATCAAATAACAAAAAAGTAAAAAAAAAAAATAGAATTCAACACTTTACAAATTTAAATTTTACAAGTTTTTAACCATTTAAATAACTTTAGCTTGATTATTAATTTATTTCTTTAAATTATTCAAACAATTCTTTATAATGTTGAAATACAAAATTGCTTAAATAATTCTATTTTTAGTAGGCAAATAATTAAGCTATATATTTTTATTTTTTTTACAGCTGACGAGCTCGAGCTCAAATGAAGTTTGTTCGTTTATCAAAGCCTTAACGAGCTCGAGCTCAGCTGCATTATAGTGAGCTTGGTTTGAGTCAAACTCGAGCCTGGCCTGAGTCAAGCTTGAGTTAAGCCCAAACACATCAAATTTAAAACGTGCAGAGCTCGAGCTTGATCTTAGAGCTTGTGACAAGCTCAAACTCGAGCAGAAAAAGAAATAAATGACAGAGCTCAATTAAGCTCATGCTCGGCTCGGCCCGGCTCATTTATATCCCTATGTGTAACTGACAACTATCTTTTGAATTCCTCAAGCAAAATCTCACTTTCCAGAAGGGAGTTTCCACAAGCAAAACAACAATAAGTAATGTGCTTATGTATGAGAGCACTGATTGAACTCTTGCTTTTGTAAGCCTCAAAAGTAAAAGCTAGTGTATACATATATAAGAAAAGAAAACAGCATCATCATCTGCCTACTTTCACAGTAACTTTATCACAACAGAATAAAAATGAAATGAATTACAACAAATCATTGATTTATATTTACATGTTTTATTGGGATGATTGGTGGTGGACTGGTTGTCAGATTGTTACTCATCAAATAGTGATAACTATAAAGATAACAGCAAATATGTGTCACGGGTGAAAGATGATAAATATTTCGCTTTTTGAAAGGAAAAATGTACATCAGTTCTCATAAAGATAACGATGATAATCACGATGACAAAGATGATAATGATGGCATATACATAAAAGAAAATCTCGAATTGTGAAAAAAAGAATTCTTAACATTCAGATAGAGATTATAGTACTCCATCAGGAGGAAGATAAAATAAAAAAGACAATCATTCTCAGCCT
>CANXYC010516460.1:0-14797 GCA_948193065.1 Aleurites moluccanus
TCTAGACCTAAAAATTAGGTCATATAACATGCATATACATATATTCCATGCATTCACACATATTATAACACATCAATAAGAAAGGAAAAATTATTTCCCTAAAAGGTCCCTATTAGGGTTTCGGCTAAGGTGTTACAATAACCATCTAGGAGTCGCAAGCACACTGAATCTGTTATGGAGGGGGATGCACCCTGGAGGTAGGAGATGCAGGAGTTTAGGAGAGAAATGTTACAAATATTGCAGACTCATTTGGCAGCATAGCTGTACCAGTGCAGCAGCCTCCCCCACCACTTATTCAGCCTAAAATATGGCCTGAGGCACCCACAGTGCCAGTTGATCATATGAGGTAGCGAGGTCATCAGATTATACCCGAGGGTGGGGTGACTATGTCAGAGTTTAGGAGGTTTCATTTACCTACTTATACGAGGGAATATGGCATGGATCCTAGTGACTTCATTTAGGAGGTGGATAAGGTTGTTAGGAAGCTGCCCAGTTCTGATGCCAGAATAATAGAGCTGGTGGGTTTATTGTTACAGAAGGATGCTTCTACTTCATTTGATGAGCATATAGATGAGAATATCCATAGTGACAACCTGATGACTTAGGCCGAGTTTAAACAGCGGTTGATGGATGAGTTTTTGACTGAAGGGCTTAGATCTGGGAACATTGTTAAATTTGAGCAGTTGAGTCAAGGCAATCTTAGTGTTCCCGAGTATGCCAGGGAGTTTAGGTTGTTGAGCAAGTATGCGAGGAGGATAGCCTCGACTGAGGCAGATTTGATTGACAGATTTAGAAGAGGGTTGCATGCTCCATTGTTTAATGCCTTCCTTGCTGTGGAATTTACTTCTTTGGGTAAGGTTATCGATAAAGATGCCCAAATGGAAGCTAAGTATAAAGAGGAGAGATCTGTGAAAGACCAAAGGAAAAGGGGTAGCGATGGTAAGTTTTGGAGACCTGGGGAGGGATCTTCACAGCAGTAGTAGTCAGTTCGATTACATCCCAGGTCAGGTCAATTGGTTTCATCTCAGAGGCAGGGGAGACCTCAGCATAGAGAGCAGGGAGGTAGATTTGATGCTCTCGCTTATTCTGAGAGCTCTAGTAGACCCCTGCAGATGACTTCAGAGCCAGCAATTTGTAGGCATTGTGGGAGGAGGCACATAAGGGAGTGCAGGATGAGATCAGGAGCATGTCTCCGGTGTGGACAGTTTGGCCACTTCTATAGAGATTGTCCTATGTGGACTCTACAGCCAGCAGGTAGCACAGGGTCTCAGCCAATAGTTCAGATGGGTAGAGAAGGACCCAGTAAGGGTAGACCATCAGGTGCAGGTCAGGCATCAGGCTAGTTAGCTGATGGCAGGGGTCAGGGGAGAGTCTTTGCTATAACCCCACAACAGGCTCAAAGTTCTCATGATATAGTTGTTGGTGTGGTTTCTTTCCAGCTTGATATTGCTTATGTGCTATTTGATTCAGGTGCTACTCACTCATTTATTTCACCTGTATTTACTGGGAGATTGGGGATTGATAGGAAACCATTACCTATACCATTAGATGTTGCTACACCTATAGGGGGAAATATCATTATGGGTTTTCAATATGAGCATTGTGCTCTGACTATATATGATCATATGTTATATGCTGATTTGATTGAATTGCCTATGCTTGAGTTTGATGTCATTCTAGGCATGGATTGGTTGACAGCTCATAAAGCTGTGATTGATTATTTTATGAAGAGTATAGATTTCAATCTTAGTGATTGGGAGACCTTTAGCGTCCAAGGGGAAGTAAATAGATGTGTTTCAGGTTTGATATCTGTGATTGAGGCGAGTTGATTGATTCGAATGGTATGTGAGGCATATTTAGCTGCAGTAGTTGATACTACGAAAGCATCAATTGCATTGGATGATATTCCTATTGTTAGGGAATTTTCGGATGTGTTTCTAGATGATCTACCAGGGTTACCTCCTGAAAGGGAGATAGAGTTTGAGATTGTTGTATACCTAGGTACTGATCCAATTTCTATTGCACCATATCGTATGGCTCCTCCTAAATTGAAAGAGCTAAAAGTGCAGTTGCAGGAACTCCTTGAAAAGGGGTTTATTCGCCCTAGCAGTTCACCCTGGGGAGCTCCAGTTTTATTTGTTCAGAAGAAAGATGGGTCACTTCGGATGTGTATCGATTATAGACAGTTGAACAAAGTGACCATGAAGAATAAATACCCATTACCCAAAATTGATGATCTCTTTGATTAATTGCAGGGAGTCTGTTACTTTTCAAAAATTGATTTGAGATTAGGGTATTACCAGTTACGGATTAAAGCAGAGCATATTCAGAAAACTGCTTTCAGAACCCGATATGGCCATTATGAGTTCTTGGTACTGCCATTTGGGTTAACAAATGCTCCTGTGGCTTTTATAGATTTGATGAATCTGGTATTCCAACCCTATCTAGATCGGTTCATTATTGTTTTTATTGATGATATATTGGTGTATTCTAAAAGCAAAGAAGAGCATAAAGAGCACCTCAGAATCACATTGCAAACTTTGAGGGAGAATCAGCTTTTTGCAAAGCTCTCTAAATGGGAATTCTGGTTGAATGAGGTGACCTTTTTGGGGCATGTTATTGGAAAGGATGGTCTTAATGTTGATCCGCAAAAAGTTGAAGCGGTCGCAAATTGGCCATGCCCTACCTCAGTGATAGAAGTGCGTAGTTTTCTTGGTTTGGCAGGATACTACTGACTGTTTGTAAAGGATTTTTCCGAAGTTGCTTCTCCTCTAACGAAGCTAACAAGGAAAGATGTAAAGTTCCAGTGGGATGATAGGTGTGAAACGAGTTTTCAGACCTTTAAGAACTGTCTTACAAGTGCTCCAGTTTTGGCACTACCTATTGAAACTGGTACCATCTCCATTTATTATGATGCTTCCATAATTGGATTGGGATGTGTATTGATGCAAGATGGGAAGGTGATTGTATATGCATCTCGTCAGCTAATGAAGCACGAGGTGAACTATCTTACCCATGACTTAGAGTTAGCAGCGATTATTTTTGCTTTGAAGATATGAAGACACTATCTCTATGGGGTGAAATATGAAATATACACTGACCATAAAAGTCTCCAATATCTCTTGCAGCAGAAGAGTTAAACCTGAGGCAGAGACGGTGGGTAGAATTATTGAAAGATTATGATTGTCAGATATTCTACCACACGGGGAAAGCGAATGTAGTAGCAGATGCCCTGAGCCGTAAGTCGATGGGAAGTTTATCGCATATGTCAGCTACCGACAGGTATTTGGTACAGGATCTTCGAGAGTTATTTGCTACAGGTCTACAGTTTTATTTGGAGACTAGAGGGCAACAGTCAGTACTAGTGGCACAGTTTCAGGTGAGACCACTGTTACTTGATGAGATTAAAAGCTCTCAGAATGACAACCCGCAGTTAGTTCAGATTAGAGAGTTGTTACAAGAAGGGAAAGCTCCAGATTTCATAGATGATAGAGGGGTATTGAAATGTAAAGGGCAATTATGTGTGTCGGATGTAAAGGGGCTTCGAGAGAAGATTATGTGAGAGATACATTACTCTCCTTATACAGTGCACCCTAGTACAACAAAAGTGTACCATGATTTGAAAGCTCATTATTGGTGGCCGAATATGAAAGGCGATGTTGCTTTATGTGTATGTACCTATTTATCTTGTCAATAGGTGAAGTTTGAACATCAAAAGCCTTCTGGTTTACTTCAAGAGATAGAGTTACCGGAATGGAAATGGGAGCAGGTTACCATGGATTTTGTGGTGAGATTACCACGATCTCGGAGAGGTTTTGATTTAGTATGGGTAATAGTAGACCGTTTGACAAAGTTGACTCACTTTTTAGAGGTGAAGACTACCTATACTGCTGCATAGTATGCTCAGTTGTACATTGACAAAATTGTGAGATTGCATGGTGTTCCGATAATGATTATTTCGGACAGGGGTACTCAGTTTACATCCCATTTATGGCAGAAATTTCAGGAAGCATTGGGTACACAGTTGCATTTTAGTACAGCTTTTCACCCTAAAACTGATGGCCAATCAAAGCGTACAATTCAGACATTAGAAGATATGTTACGTCTCTGTGTTTTGGACTTTAAAGGTAGTTGGGATCAGTATCTTCCACTAATAGAGTTTGCTTATAATAACAGCTACCACTCCACGATTGGCATGGGACCATATGAGGCATTGTATAGACGGAAGTGTAGATCACCCGTGTGTTGGGTGGAACCTGGTGATAAATAAATAAAGGAGCCGGATTTGATTCGGAAGACAATTGAGAAAGTTCGTTTGATTAAAGATAGAATTAGAATAGCTTTTAGTCGTCATAAAAGCTATGTGGATCCGAAAAGGAGAGATGTTTAGTTCTTAGTAGGTGATCATGTATTCTTGAAAATATCACCTATGAAAGGAGTGATGAGCTTTGGAAGGAAAGGAAAGTTGTCCCCTCGTTTCATAGGGCCTTTTGAGATTCTTGATCGAATTTGTAATGTATCTTATCGGTTGGCCCTCCCGCCTAATTTAAACCATGTGCACCCGGTATTCCACATATCTTTGTTAAGGAAATATGTGTTAGACCCTTCGCATATCCTTCAGCCGCAAGACATAGGAATTGATGAAGAGTTATCATATGAGGAGATCCCAGTGGAGATAGTAGATTGGCAGTTTCGTCAACTTCATAACAAAGAGATTCCAATGGTAAAGCATTTGTCGCGTAACAGAAAGATAGATGAGTGTCCTTGGGAGAGTGAGTCAGAGATTAAGAAGAAGTACCCTCATCTTTTCAATGACTCAGGTATTTGATTTTGAACCTTCCCAGTTGTTAAATTCGAGGATGAATTTATTTGAAGGGGGTGGAATGTAACACCAAGCATAACCGAGCCTAGTATAGTTAAGGACCTTCGGGAATTTTTGTTTAATTGTTTGGAATTTATTTGATGTGTTTGCATGTGTGTTTGATTGCTAATTAATTATTTAGGAAAAATAAAATAAGTATAATAAAATAAAATAAAATAGCCAAATTGGGTTACAAAAATAATAGGACTTGATTGCAAAAGGAAATAAATAGGAGGGATTTAATTAGAAGTTTATAGGACTCAATTGGAATAAAAGAGTTGGAGGGAGGAGTTAGTGGCAATTTAGTTCATCTTGATTTAATGGAATGAGGTATTGATACATTCTAATCCTAAGGATGCATGTATAGGACTTAAAGTGAGCTTTGTGAGATTGGATGCACTTGAATGCATGGCCAAATCCCACTAACTAATAAACAAACCAAAACAAATTCTGCATTTCTGAATTTTTGTACCCAAAACCATGTACTAGTCCAACCAAAACAAGAAACCTCTTCTTCCTCCTCCTAAGGTTCGGCCATTGTTGTCCATAGAAGGTCTTGGAGCTTTTTCTTAATTTGGGTGGAAAACCTTCATTTTATCTCCCCCATTTCTTCAACCGAGTCCTAAAATTCAGTTTGGTCATGAAAATTGAGGGCTAGGGTTTTGACCATTTCAAGAAATCCAAGGTAAGGTCAAAAAAATTTTAGATGTTTAAATATTGTTGATGTTTAAATGTTGATTAGATGCTTGATTTGTGGAATTTAGCTTTTGGTTGATGAAATTGTATAGTGACTGAATTCAATTAAGGAATTTGGGGAAAATTTGATTCTTTGTTTCAATTGAGAAATTGACATTGTATATGATGTTAAATGGATTGAATTAATGGCAATTGAATGTGAAATTAAACCTTTGATGTGCATTTCCATTTTTTCCGAATTGAGTTGAGGGAATTTGGGGGAAATTGTTTTTGTGATTCAATTGAGAAATTAATGATATGTATATTGTTAAATAGATGTAATTAAGGGTATTTGAAGGATGAATTGAATATTGAATTTTGATTTTGGTATAGGCATTGGAACCGAATTGGGGGATTAGGGTTTTGTGTGGAATTACTTCTAAAAATTTGCAATTGGATGTTTAAACCTGTAATTGGCATGGTGAATTGATGTTTGAATGATAGAATTGAAAGAATATATGAGGGGGAAAGAAAACCCCTTTGGACCGAATGCAACATTTGGGGAAAAAAGGAAATTTGCTTGGTTTTAGTTAAATTGATTTGTTAAATATGTAATTGGTAACTTGAATTAGTTAATTGTAGGTTTAATTGAGGAATTAATGGTTAGTTTAGGAAAAACCCCCAAAACCAAACCTAATTAGGGCAAGCTAGAGGAAATTTATTTGAATTTGTGCAATTGAGCTTGGAATTGTTTAATTGGTGTGTTTAATTATAGAATTGTGAAGTTTAATTGCAAAAATAGGGCTTGGATGATTTAGGCCCTTTGGGCCGAATGGAAGTAAGCCTAAATTTAGGGTTTATTGGTTACTATATGTGTGCAATTGATAGGCAAATGTGATGTGGTTATTTGTTAAATAATTATAGCTTATAGAAAGAGATTTGCATGTTTGTATTGAAATTGAAATGTGTTTAGGTCTTTATCACCTATAAAGTTCAAAATGCTTTGGCATGAAACCTAGGCTTGAATGTAAGCCCAAACTTGTTTTAATATGTCAATATGAGTATGAATTTAAGAGAATTTGAGGTTTAAATATTGGTAGCCAAGGATTGGCTTTGGTCGAATGGCCTATATGTGCTAAAAGGGCAAAATTGCCATTTTATAGGAAATGTGACTATTGGTTGTGATTATATGTGAATTTGATGTGTATTGTGTGTATTTGTGATGAATGTGTCCTTACGGAGAGTAAATATATAATTATAGGCAAACCTCTCGAGGAAAGGACTAGTCGGGCTGTCGCCGCATCTGTCAGGAGGTCGACGGCCTAGCTTGGGGGCTTCGTGCCTTAGCTACTTTTTGGAAGTAAGTTTTTATATACAGTTATTGCATTTGCACATCATATGGCATAACATATGCATTTGAGCTGATTGGACACTTAAAACCCTAGTCTTATTTGAAAAGTCAAATTGGCATGTAAAATGACCCACCGAACTGACCTAAATTGTCCTAAACTTCCATTGGTTATAATTTGAAACCTAAATTGTGTTTTTACTTGATACTTGGCCTAATCCTTTCCCCTATCCCTAAGCTTCAAATTGATACCAAATAGTCCATCTAAATGTGTCCCTAACATAGAGAACCATAAACTCCTTCAAAATCCTAAAACGGACTCGTAATTTGACGTGCCAGTTGCGTCAGTGAAACTGGGCCCCAGCTAGACCGTTTCTTAACTTTGGCCAGTATGCCCATTGGATACATGTGATATGAAAATGAGTTGTTATATGTGAAATTGAACTATATTTGTGATCCTATATCAATTTTATGAGACTTTTGCATATGATAGCATAACAGGGCTACTACGACGAGGTTGCGGGATTATCCGTTGACCGTGTGCACACTGTATCTATTGGACCCTTGCTAGAGAGAGGAGTTATATTCTCTAATCGTGAGAGCCGATCACTCTCACGTATCTATTGTTTTCACGATATTGCGCCATTTATATATTGGTTAGGACAATTATGCATATTGGACATATTGGCCCTATTTACCTGTTGTATCATATGTAATGTGACTCATACTACATGATATTATTGTTCACCATATCTTGAACATCTCATATTTCTTACTCATAGTTCATTACCTGTACCTTACATTTTTAGCACTATTGATTCTATCTTTGGCTATATTGCTACTAACCTTTTTAGGTTTCGATTCAGCCTAAATGGTATAAAACTCTCATGCATTTTTGTATATAATTACTTATTGAGTATTTTATACTCACCCCCATAGTTGTAAATCTTTTTAGGTGACAGTGAGATCTGAGCTCCACAGGCACATCCTTCTTTGTCGTGGACATTTGACTCATATATGTAAATATTAAGGATTTATCTTTTGTTCCAAAAATTTGTCTAGTTGCTCAATGGTACTGTAATATAAAGTATGAGTAATTAGATTTGATATGTATATATTTACCTATGTGTGTATGTGGTTTAGTTGCCTATTTTGGATGTTAAAACAGACATGATATGATAAAGGTTATGATGTGATTTGAGAAGTATGAACGAATTGATGTAGTAGAGATGAAGTTGAGTTGGGAAATGATATTAGAAGTGCTAAATTGGAAATTTGCTAAATTGGCATGTTGAAAATATAAAGGAAACTCTGTCAGTTTTTTGGCATGGCATTGGCAAATTGTATGTGTATGAGAATTGGCATGAGATATAGTATGGTAAAGCATGAATGATCTTGTATAGTATGAGCTATTAGATGGATTAAGGTGTTTGAGTATTGGTTACATAGTATTAGGGGTTCATCGAGGTACCGATGGCCATTGGCATATCCCGTACCCTTGGACTGTCGCGGCTCCCCAGTTTGGGTCGTGACATATCCATGCCGCTTAATACGATTATGAGATATGGCAAATGAATGTGAAAATAGCTTTCCTAAATGGAAATTTGATTAAGGATGTGTATATGACACAACTTGAGGGTTTCACATCTAATGATGGTAGCAAGATCTGTAAGCTCCAAAGATCTATTTATGGATTAAAGTAAGCTTCTAGGAGTTGGAACATCCTATTTAATGAAATAATCAAAGAATTTGGTTTTTCACAAAATGAGGATGAACCTTGTGTCTTCAAGAAGATCACTGGGAGTGTAGTAGCCTTTGTAGTATTACATGTGGATGACATATTAATAATAGGAAATGACATTCCAGTTTTACAAGGTGTTAAGATTTGGTTATCAAAGAACTTATCCATGAAAGACCTTGGTGAAGCAACCAACATTCTGGGTATTAGAATCTATAGAGATAGATTTAAAAGGCTGCTAGGTCTTTCGCATAGTACATACATTGACAAAGTGTTAAAAAGGTTTCATATAGAATCATCCAAATGGGGTTTCATTCCAATGTCCCAAAGCAAATCTCTCACTAAGGAAATATGTCTAAAGACACATGATGAAAGAGAGAAGATGAGTCAGGTACCTTATGATTCGGTAATAGGATTTATCATGTATGCCGTGTTATGCACTAGGTCTAATGTCTCATACGCTCTGAGTGTCACGAGCAGATATCAGTCGAATCTAGGTGACAGTCACTGGATGGAAGTCAAGAACATTCTTAAGTACTTGAGAAGGACTAAAGATGTGTTATTGGTCTATGGAGAAGGCGAGCTGAGGGTAAAAGGGTATACAGATGCTAGTTTCCAAACTGATAAGGATGATTGTAAATCATATTCTATATATGTTTTCATCCTTAATGATGGAGCAGTAAGTTGGAGGAGTGCAAAGTAAGAGACGATTGTTGATTCTACTATCGAAGCTAAATACATTGCAGCATCAGAGGCGGCAAAGAAAGCCGTGTGGATCAAAAAATTCATCATAAAACTTGATGTGGTTCCTAGCATTGTTGATCCAATTACATTGTATTATGATAACAATGGAGCCATTTTGCAAGTAAAGGAACCAAGGTCATATTAACGATCCAAACACGTGATTTGGTGTTACCATTTGATTAGGGATTGGTAGAAATGATGTAAGCATTGATAGAGTCTCTACTGATCAGAACATTGTTGATCATCTTACAAAGCCATTATCCCAGAATAAGTACGACAAACATATACTAGCTTATGGTATTAGATGCAAAGGTGATTGGCTTTAGAGCAAGTGGGAGATTGTTAGTGTAGGTGCTCTAAAGACAATCATTGTGATGATGGTTTTAGAAATATATTAAAAAAAAAGACATTATTTATTAATCAGTACTTATTATTGTTTAGAGTAATATTGTATAACTGTTTAATAAAGTCCATGGTATAAACATAGCATGGAGGCATTCATGATGAGATCATAATAGTGAGATCCTTATCATGTGTAATTATGTTTTAGCCTAAATTTTCCTAGTCATAGAATCAATGAGAATGGACATTATTGATTCAGAAAGACTAGCACATGTGTATACTATTTGATTTGATCAAATCATGTGATCTCATAAAGATGTTGATATTAGGATGTTTGAGTATAGCATGTGGATGCTTACTAGGAGTAGTAAGTACATCGGAGTGATCGCAGGAGATAGTCATATGGAAATCTAAATAATGTTAATGACATATCTTTGCATGGAAATGTACAAATGTCCTTAGACTTGAGATGCTTAAGAGTGATCTAAAGTGAAGATGCTACACTTTAATTCCATGCCTAGCTCTCCTAAAGGGTCTGCCTAAAGGGTGGCCATTGAGTATAGATTGACACACTCATAGATATTTAAGTAGTCAACAAAGGATATCATAACTCTTGTTAGAAGGAGGGTTTTACCTAAGGCCTCTTGTATGAGAACATTACTAGAAATCTTTGGCCAAAGTGGATAGTACTTAGATATGGTCTCTAAGGAAATTATTTTAGTAATGATGCTCGAATTACAAGGAACTACTATTCGGGCTAAGTGTGTTGTAGCCAGCTTAGTGGAGTTAACACGATGTCCATACATTAAACCGAACTTGGTAAAGGGGTTTGAAGGGACTAGTAGCACAATATTGTCCATGTGTTAGGGTTTCTGCTTACCATTAGCAATTTCTGATAACTTGGGGGTCATGATGTGTGGCAAGATACCGCTCATAATCTACTTAAGTTAGAGAGGTTCAATTGGAGAATTCATTATGAATTAAAGAAGTTTAATTCATATAATCCTTGTTGGACAAGGATTACCTTTTATGGAAATTTTCTATTTTGGAAATAGGAATTCCACTTAAGAGTTTCCTAAATTAATATAAGGAAATAATTAAGGACTTAAGTTGCTATTTAATTAGGGAACCTATTAGGTCACATGCATAGAATTGTTTCAAACAGTAAGTGAAAGAGGATATTAAATTATGATTAAATGAGATTTAATTCATGTATTTAATTATGGAGTTTTTTTTTTGCAATAATTTAATATGATTAAATTAATTATCTAATTTAATTATTTACATATGATGTATTTAATTAAATCAGGACCATTTGATTGTGTTAATATTAGGATCAATAAGTCCAAGATCAAAGGAGTGTTTTGACCTTTCATTAATGGCATTATTGTCATTGAGCTTATTGTTTTAATCTAAGCCGTTAGATTAAAACCTAATCAATTAAGGGCCATATAAATATGATGAGATCATAATTAAATTAACCCTAAGTCATAAATCAGATCCCTTGGCTGAAAATATTGAGATGAAAATCAAGAAAGAATTCAGCCACTATTCCTTCTCCATCCAAACCAAAAATTCTAAGGCTTGCAACTAAGGATTTTTGGCACCTCTTTACTAAAAGCTTGTTGTTTGATCTTCGCGTGGATTACTAGTCAGGATTTCCTCAACTTGTAGGAAAGATAGTGATTTGCTACAGCCCTTTCTTGGTGATCAAGTGAAGAAAAGGTTTCCAAGCATAAAAGTAAAGATCTTGATCTTTTAATTAATCTTCAATTTTAATCAACATAAAGATCTTGGTTTGGGATTTTTTTTATTTTTCCGCTGCTCCTAACGGCCTAAATCCCAACAAAAGAATGGATTTTTCGAGGTACTAGTTGCCTTGGCATTTATCGTACCCTAGGACCGTCATAGTCTAAAATTAGGTTGTGACATAGAATCTCTTCATTAAGAATATCCCGATATCGATTAGGATCACAGTAGATGTCAAACCCTAATAACATGATGATATGTCCACATCTTGGTATAATTCTCGATATAATTTTTATACTCCAAAGCCAATGGTGTGATAGTCCTAAGGTAAGTATAGGTATAAGGCCACCATAAACCCATAAAACCCAATATTAAACCTAGACCATTCATAAACAAAATCCACTATAATCATATATTCATATGTGATAGAATGTCCCTTCCCAATTAGGGAGATTTTTTTGGTCCACTTACACATCAGGAACCTAGCTGATAGAGTTGTTATCAGGGTTCCACCTAGAAGGAGCCATGAGCTCTAGGCATATGTCCTGCACAAGCATAAAATTATGTGATGGAAGCATTGCTACCCAATTAACTATGAGGTGAGATCAATTTTATCTTATGTAATGTTAATAGTGCCATTTTTTGTGGGCATTTTTATGTTTCAAATGTAAGTCTATTATCCCCCCAATGTCTATGATTCTTCTAATGCTTATATCTATATATGTTCATGATTTGATAACCAAAGTTCTTTGGTATAATCTAAAACATTAACATTATTCATAACTTATTAAGTTGAAGGCTCACCTCTTTTCATGTTGTGGATTTCAAGTGTTAGTGTAACTCAAGATAGAGCTAATTTAGAAGACAGAGCTTCTGATATCTTCTTCACAATAAGCCCTTTTTAATATAATTATTAAATATTATCTTGTATATTTAGTTGTCCAATGAATGATTTACTTTTATAAGCTTCATCAAATGATATGGAATAGATATGATTTTGTATGTCATTCAGTACCTTATTTGACTTTTCCTTATTCCTTAAAGATGATAGTAGCAAGCTTTTGATCGGTAGGAAATAAGTGAAAATATAATGGATTATGGATGAATAATAAGAATGTTTATGATTTATATTATATGAGTATTATATATGATGATTGATTCAGGTTAGCTAAGAGTACAATGAGTTTATGGTGGCCTTATACCTACCTTTGCCCTATGACCATCATACTATTAGAGTTGGGGCATGACAGTTCATTCAATATCTTCCAAACCAATCTATAAGACTATTATGGTATAAACAACTATATAACAATTAATTCTAAAGACTCTAAGCACAATATAGCTTAACTATAACACCATATAGTTCATAACAAAATTCATTATCCATATATCAACTCAACTCAACTCACACTTAAGAATAGTCTATCATCAATTAAACACCCACAGTGTAGACTAATATAGTCATTTATGATATGAGCCATACATTTTGTAATACCCTAGCTCCATTTTGCATGATTCTTTGAGTATATTTATGATTCTCATCTATTTGTAATATCTGAGTATGATTTATGACTATTCTCTGCTCTAATTTAAATTAGTATACTATATTTATAATGTCTTTAGACTATAAGATTTGATCTAGATGTTATGTTTGATGTATGGATTAGGTCTCGGTTCCTTTTGATTAGGTCTCGATTCCTTTTGATTTGATCTATATTTGCTTTTGTTTAGATTAGGTCTCGATTTCTTTTGATTAGTTCTCGGTTTCTTTTGATTAGGTCTCGGTTCCTTTTGATTAGGTCTCGGTTCCTTTTGATTATGTCTCGATTCCTTTTGATTAGGTCTCGATTTGCTTCTGTTTGGATTAGGTCTCAGTTTCTTTTGATTAAGTCTTGGTTCCTTTTGATTAAGTCTCGGTTCCTTTTGATTAGGTCTCAATTCCTTTTGATTTGGTCTCGATTTGCTTTTGTTTGGATTAGGTCTCAGTTTCTTTTGATTAGGTCTCGGTTCCTTTTGATTAGGTCTCGATTCCTTTTAATTTGGTCTCAATTTACTTCTGTTTGGATTAGGTCTTGATTCTTTGTGACTAGGTCTCGACTATTTTGAATTTGGTCTCGAACCACTTTTTCTAGCAATGAATAGTAACCGAGCCTCTATAAATTAAAAGTCTTATAAGCTAAAATTCTTCAAAACCTTGAGTTTAGTTTTTCATATTTTCTTCTCCATTTCTTAACCTATCAACCTCCAAATCATTTCATTGATTTTTATAGCATTAATACTCAAAATTAATGCATTAATATCATAAATTAACAATTTAAGTGGCATCAACAACCTTTTTCCAAGTTTATCCTTCAAGAAATCCTTTTTGGAATAATTAAGGTAAATTCTTCAAAACTCATATTTTGATATGGATTGAGGTTTTGGGTTGTTAGATAAGTTATTTATGACTTGTGGGTAATAAGTATGAGCATTGATTATGGATTATTGGAGAATTAGGGCAAAGTGATGAATAGTGCTGTGAATAGTAAATTTTTCCTAAGAATTTATCTTTTTCAAAGAATGATTATTATGAGCATGGAAATTATCTCTTTAGACTTTAGAAAGTCTTTAAATGTGAGAATTCGATATGTATTATGTTGGACAAGGAAACCTTAAGTGTTGTTTTGTTAGTTTGTGTTAGGTTCGGGCTCTCGTTTGATTTTGATATAAAGGAGCTGGGCTTATATTGTGAATTGGTTTTGGACTCTATTTCTTTGGAGATGAGTTATGAACATGCATTTTGGGGATATGCTTAATTCTTAAAAAAAAATATTATCCAATTATATTCGATATATATATATTCAATATTCTTAAAAATCATTATGTTTTTAGTACATTTATGAATATATGCCCCTTATGATTTATTTCAGTAATTATATTTACGAATGATATATTCTTTTATTTCTCTTTTGAGAATCTCTTTATGTCATTGTATTTATGAATACATCTCTGAGTCTAAGAATCTACCAATATCAAAACATCTTACCTATGAGGGATATATCATGGGACTGTGTGCACCAGTGACTCAACTGATAGAGTCAGATTATCAAGGTCTTACCTAGAGAGAACAAAGTTTCTCTAGGTATGTATCAGCGTAAGCACATGTACTCTGTATAAAGATCGTATGACTCCTATTCTGTATGGAGACCATTAGGCTTCTGTTTAGTATTTCTTAGTGTTCTGATATTTAAATAAAATATGTATATATATATATATATATATATATAAGCTCAGAATACGGAGTTCAAAGTATGCCTATATCGTATGGCATAATATATATATATATATATATATATATATA
>CANXYC010516524.1:0-13902 GCA_948193065.1 Aleurites moluccanus
CCCCCCCCCCCCCCCCCCCCCCCCCCCCCCCCCCCCCCCCCCCCCCCCCCCCCCCCCCCCCCCCCCCCCCCCCCCCCCCCCCGGCTTGGGGTTCTTCTGGTGATGACATTACTGCCAATTTAAGATCGAATATTTTTTACCCAAGAGAAAATGATGGGGATCTGAAAGCAATAGAATTTTTAGATCGGTATGACCATGCAAATAAGTCAAAGTCAAATAAACGAGTCTCCGGCAATGTTAGAATATGAGTTTGACTTAAGTCTATTTCAATAAACAAACCAATGATTCTGACTCACTAGCCTTTTAACAGTAAGGCATGCTATCTTTGGAAAAATTCCTTCATTTTATGCCTTCTTTATTACATTTTTATTTGTTCTTTTCATTATTAATAAATTTTATTTCCTTAATTACTTTTGGTAGAAAATGTTTTAGGCCTCCATAATTATGTATAATTTATTTGATTTCTTTTCTTTTAAAAAAAAAAAAGTTAATTATTTTTAGGGCTTTTCTATACAATTTCTTTAAGCCTTAGGGCTTGGGCAATTTATGATTACATAATATAAAAGATATTTTTTTTTAAATTTTAATATTTTTGTTTTAAATCAACGAATTTTGATGTCTAATTGTCTAATATTTATTTACAAATCAACAGGCTTTTAAAAAAATATTTAAATTTCACACTATAATGATTCAAATTTTAAAATTTATGTTTAAATTATTATCATTTGACTAATAATATTATTATTTTAGTTCGATCAAAACTTAAAATAACATACCAGCCTCAACTTAGCTCTAATCAAACAATAAAGACATGTGAGTAGATATTAAATTTAATATAAATTAATTAATTTATTTTGAGCAACTAAATTTTTCTAGCCTTTAGCAAAGACAATGAAAGAAAATAAAGAAAAAAGGGCTTCCATCAAGTTACTGGTAGACTTGATGATTGAGAAAAAAAAAATTCATTGCTTTTTTAATGTTATTTTTTTTTTTAGAAATGTTAAAATTTTGTTTGTAATAACTAGTGAAAAAAATGTTTTTTTACACTATATACACAATATAATATAAATATATTGTATTAAATTTTGATATTAGAACCATTTTGTTAAAAAAATAAAAATATAATTTTAAATAGATAATTTTTTTTTATTTATTGGATGTATAAAAACCTAACATACACCATACCAACAACTTATGGTCATATTTTAGGTCACAATAGCCAGGAAACAATTAAGCTATATATGTTCTACGGTATTAATTAATTAGCCTATTTAAGAGAACTTGTATATTTAAATGTATTGAACAAAGTCTTTGTTTATTTATTTTTTTATTTTTTGCTTTGTGTATATTATTATTTAAAAATAATAAAATATACACACCAATATATAATCTAATAATAAATATATATTTTTTAAAAAATCAAATTTAAAATTGATTCTCTCCAATAATGCTTAAAAAAATTAATAATAATAATTGTGTTTGTTTTGGTCGAAGACGCCAACAACATGTTGCATTTTGACTTTCATCTATCTTATATCATTACCTAACTGCAACTAATCAATTGTTTAATAATGAAACAATATAGTACTTTTGTTTCTTAATAAAATCAATAAATTTAATGTTGTATCAATTTCATTTCCATATTATGTATATTAAATGTTGTTTTTGTTTATATTCATTTAAAATAAATTTTCTTATTCTAACATATATTTTCCTTTTGATGGGTTCCACTAATAATAATTATCTGATATTAAATTAGTTGGATTCAATGTAATCACTGAATACTGAAAAATTAGAATCTATTAATATATGACATAGATAACCAAATTAATCGCAAATGTACTTAATAATAATAATACATAATTAGGGCTTTATATATGGATTTAATTATTAAACTAATAGATTTTTAAAAGCAAACACCCAAAACCAAGAATAATACCAAACCAAATTAGATCTTTTTCAAGGTCTAGTCATTTTTTAATTACATTTGCATCCTTGCAATTCTCATGGTGATACCAAAAAGAAAATATTTAGCGACACTAACCAAATCTCATGACAGGAAAATGTTATTTAGTCAAAGTTTACAAACACATACGTACGAAGACTGAAAAAAAAAAATTTAAGAAAAAAAATACATTGCTAATTGATTGACATTTTCACTTTAATTCTTGATAAATTACTATTTAATCTTTTTTCCTTCATTTTCTTTTTAATTTTTCTTTATTTTCTTTCATTTTTTTTCAATAATATTATAATGAATTATTTCTAATTAATATTTTTTATTATTTTCATATTTTTTAAAAATTTATTTTATTATCATATAGTATTCATTCCTAAAATATAGGTGTACATCCTATAATATGAGTAATTTAATCACTTTTTAAAATTTATGAGTCTGTCGATTTGAATACATATATTATAGCAAAACAATTCAGCTATTAATTAAATGATTGAATATTTGTCATAATACATATAAATGTATAAAAATTTATTTATCTAATTTAATAAAATAAAGTGGCTCAATGATAATATATTGCTCTTTATTTATCGAATAATGTTCCTATAAAATCCACCTGCGGCAAAGTTGCAGGCTACTCGATCAACTCTTAATTAACAATAAATATGCCACGGCTTTCTGCTGAGGACCGCAGTAAGATTAATTCAAAAGCACTAGAGGATGTTGTTAACGTGAATTCGGTTTTCACAGTTGCTGTGTTTATAGGCATATCTTTCGCAGCAGCTCCTAATAACCAATGTACCCTCGAAATCCGACCGGAATGCATGGCAGATACAAGAATGAAAAAGAGAATAATTCAATTTGAAATAATTTCGTTTGGCTGCTTTCTGTTTTCAAGTTTAGTAGCCAAATCACTTAAGATTTTTCTCAAAATGTTTCCCACTGAAGAGATTCAACGGAAAATATTGAAGCCTTTGCGCGGCATGGTATTCTTATTATCAGTTCTGACATCAATTTTTGGAATTATTTTATTGGCATTTTCAGTGGCTTATGTGGTGGAGATTAAGGTGGGGAAGATCTCTTGTGGGAATAACGAAGCTCTCGTTGCTATAGCTTGTTTAGGTGCACTTGTGGGTTTGGGTCTGTTCATTTATTTAGTCTCAATGGTTTATGCTAAATTGCATTGTGTAGTATACTAATAGGGAGGATTATTCCTCTGTGTACGTTTTTCCAACATTTTCATTATAATCTCAAATAAATTTTACAAATAAAAATTTGTATATAACTTATTCTGTTTCTCATATGCCAAATTAAATGAATTGATAATAAGTTAAAATTGTTTTTTTTTTTTTAAAGATAATATTCATAGAGTAATTTCAAGTTGTGAGTAAGTTGGAATTAAATAAACAATTTTAAATCAAACTGAGGGTATTTTACGAGTTTTTAATTAAGTTGAATTGAATATAAAAACAATTTAAAATTTATAAAAATCTCTTATGTACTTTTTATAATTCAAATTCTATACTTCTCCAAAGAAATGAAATTAAGGTATAACATAAGTAGATAATAATATTATGGTGGATATGGTATTGCACAAATCTATATTGTTTAATTTCAATCTAAGTACTCTGAATTGTGCTGTGCAACTTTTGGAGAGTAATTGGGAAGTTATAGTGAAACATATTGACGAAAAAATAATTTTTTTTAGTGAACTGTTTTCTGATTGGTGGTAAGGCGGCTTCGGAAGTTCACTATTCGAACACTTTTGCTTCAGATATTTTGACTTGGCTGCTTCATAATATCAGTAACGCGATTGGTCCGGTGCTTGAGCTTTGTAATTTAGTGCTATAGCCCACTTTTTGTTAAAAAACAAAAAAACAATTGAGCAAGTATTATTCAGACTAGAGCGCTATTTAGTGTCAAGAAAATCAAATTGATAAAAATAAGTGGGACCAAAAAAATAAGGGTAACTAAACAAAATTGAAGATATGTGTTGGGCAAAAATACTAACAGATTATGACGCAAGATAAAATAAGAAAGAAAATAGCACACTAAATTTAATATGGTTTACCTTTTTAGTTTGGGCTACATTTACCGGTCAAACTCCGAATAAATTTTCCATTAATAAAAAAAAGTAGATATAAAGAGATAATTTCATTTATAAATGATTCAATAAAATAATGATACACACACAAAGTATTTTTCAAATCCTTAACATTTTATCATTCACCCTTTTAAAAAAAAATTCCTAAAAATACCCATAAAATCACTTTCATACGAATTTTCAAAACTCTCAAAACTTTGATTATAACTTACCACACATATATCTCAAATGAAGTTGGGAAGGCCCATTTATAGACCTTCCTCACTACCTCAAAATTGCCACCGTTTTACAATGCAAATTGCAAACTTGCATTTGTAAGTTGTACAACTTGCAATGCAAGCTATAATTAGTTTTATTTTTATTTTTTTATAATATTCATTGGCTCGCTTGGGCGGTACCCTAGGATTCAAGTACTGCTTATAATTCTCCCCTTTACTTGATTACATGGGTTTTACAATCATTCTCGCAGATGATTGACAGAACTCAAATTTTTCTTTTAGTAGAATTTTTATCATCGTATCTGATTCATTTTCATCAGTATGAATCTTCTCAAACTGCAGTAACTTTTTTTCCAATACGTCTTTGATTCCGTGATATTTTACATTAATATGTTTTGATCTTGAATGGAATGAGAAATTCTTCTCAAGGTGAATAACACTTTAACTGTCACAAAACAGTCGATATATGTCCTACTGAAAACCAAGTTCATTTAAGAACTTTTTCATCCAAAAGAGCTCCTTGCAAGTTTTAGTTGCAGTAATAAATTTAACTTCAGTGGTTGATAAAGCAACACATTTCTGTAATTTACACTGTCATAATACAACTCCTTTTGCAAAAGTAATTAGGTAACCTGAAGTTAACTTTCTCGAATCAACATCACCAACCATGTTCGCATCTGTGCAATCAACTAACACAAGCTTGGTAGTTTCAAAACATAAGCATATTTTGGAAGTACCACGAAAATATCTGAGAATCCACTTCACTGCACCCCAATGTTCCTTGCAAGGGTTTGAAAGGAATATGATTTCAACTCCAACTGCATGAGCAATATTTGGTCATGTACATACCATGGCATATATTAAACTTCCAATAGTTAAAGCATAGGGGGCTTTATTCATCTCTTCCTTCTCTCCATCTATCAAAAGGCATTGTTTAGTACTTAGCTTAAAGTGATTAGTAAGAGGATAACTAATCGCTTTCGCTTTCTCCATGTTGAACCTTTGAAGTACCTTCTCAATGTACTTCTCCCGTGATAATCATAATTTCTTGATGCTTTTGTCTTTAATAATCGTCATGCCAAGAATCTATTTTGCTAGCCCTAATTCTTTTAAAGCAAAAGACTTGCTCAACAGTTTCTTCAAGTTGTTAATTCTATCAATATTTTGGCGAACAATCAACATAAAGTAAAAGAATAATGAAATATTCATCATAGAATTTTTATACAAAAACACAGTAATTTGTAGTAGTCTTCCTATAGCCTTGCTCCCTTATAAATGACTCAAACTTCCTATACCACTATCTTGGTGCCCTTTTAAACCATAAAGGATTTTCTTCAATTTGCATACATAGTCCTCTTTTCCTTTTTGCCTTGAAATCCTATGGTTATTCCATATATATCTCCTCCTTGAAATCCTATGGTTATTCCATATATATCTCCTCTTCCAAATCTCTATGAAGGAAAGCTACTTTTACATCCAATTGCTCCATTTCCAAGTCTAGACTTGTCGTTAAATCAAGCACTATACGGATGGATGTCATTTTCACAACTGGTGAAAACATCTCATCAAAATTAATACATTTTCTTTGGTTGAACCCCTAAACAACTAGTCTAGCTTTGAATCTTGGATCACAACTGTGCTCTTCATGTTTAATCATAAACATCCACTTACTTTTAAAAGCTATTTTGCCTTCTAGGAACTTCAACAATTCGAATGTATTGTTCTCATGCAAGGACTTCATCTCATCTTGTGTGGTTTCAACCCATTTCTTCTTGTGATTATTAATCATAGTTTCTTTAAAGTTCTCAAGTTCTCCCCCATCAGTAACACATACTGATCACTAGAGTATTTAGTAAAAGCTTGTCTAACTCTAGTAGATATCTTTATTGGAATCTGATAAGCCTCTGGTGCTAGTGGTTGATTTTGAGCATTATCTAGATCAATATCTTTATCTAATTGATTATTGACAAGAGCATCATCATCAGCCATGTTTGGTTGGTGATTTTCAACTTCATCTCCAATTTGTCTTAGCATCGCCTTTTGGAGGAATTATCTTTAACTTTATTGAGCTATTATTGGATTTTGGAACATTCTTTTCCAATATCTTCAATAGTTTGATCTTCTACAAACACAAAATCACAGCTCCTAATTAGCTTCTTCTGAACTGGATCATAAAACTGATATCCAAACCGATCTTCATCGTAACTAATCAACATACACTGGCGAGTCTTGACATCAAACTTGGATCTCTTATTCTTAGGTATATGAACAAAAGCTTTACAACCAAATACCTTTAAATGATTATAGGAGACATTCTTTCCATACCATACTTTCTCTAGAATATTAGATTGTACAGGAATACAAGGTAAGCGATTCAATACATGCGCTGCTGTAAATAAAGCCTCACCCTAAAGTGTCTTTGCAAACTTTGCATGTGTGAGTAAACATCTAACTCTCTCAATCAAAGTCGTGTTCATATTCTCAACCAAACTATTTAACTGTAGTGTCTTCGGAGGAGTTATCTGATGTCGAATACCAAGCTTCTTACAGTAGATGTCGAATGATTCAATGTATTCTCCACCATTGTTTATTCGAATGCATTTGAGTTTCTTCCCAATATGTCTTTCAACTGAGGCATGAAATTGCTTAAAAACGTATAGCACTTGATCTTTGGACTTCAAAGTGTACACTCATGTCTTCCTAGAATGGTCATCAATGAAAGTCCCAAAGCATTAAGCACCACCGAGTGAGTTTGGCATTGGTCCATATAAATATGAATGTACTAGATCCAACACATTCTTCATTCTTGAAGGAGAGGAACTCTTGAAAGCAACTCTATTTCACTTTCTTGCTAAACAATCGGTACACTTCTATAAATGCACCTATTCAATTTCAGATAATGTATTCTTTTTCATCAACTGAGCCATTACCTTCTCGCTCATATGACCAAGTCTTCTATGCCATAATTTAGTTGTACCATCTTTTTATATTGTATTCACAATATCATTAGAGAGCTTTGTCTGCATTACGTACAACTTTGAACACATTTTACCTTTGGCAATAACTAATGAGCCTTTAGTAAGTTTCTATTGTCCATCTTTAAAAGTGCTACCGTAGCCTTCATCATCAAATATGCCAACAAAGATCGGGTTTAGATGAAGATCAGGAACTTTTCTGACATATTTCAAATGTAATCTCGTGCCATTTTCCGTCACAAAGCAAATATCACATTTTCTAATGATTTTTGCCAAACCGTTTTCTCCCATTCTAACTACACCAAAGTATCCTTGCATATATGACGAGAATAGTTCTTTATGCGATATGGCATGAATAGTAGCACTGTTATCACCCACCCAGTTAGATTCACATGATGCAATATTCACATCGTGTCATATGATACGATGTGAAATTCATCAACATTGGTACTCGTAGATGCTTGTTCATCATCACTGCTATCATCTCCATCAAATTTTTTTGCCTTTATTCTTTTCTGATTTGAACTTTCAACAGAACCTTTTTATATGGCCCTTCTTCTTGCGGTGATGGCACTCAAAGTTTGCATATCGATTTGATCGTCCTCTGCTTTTATCTCTAGATTTGCTTCTCCCCCTGGACCATATAATAAGATCTTCTGATTATGTTGCAGAGATCGGACTCTGTGATCTCCGTCTCATTTCTTCATTTAAGATACTGCTTTTTATAAAATTCATATTTATAACTCCATCAATTGCTAAAGTAGTAATTGAAATCTTTAAAGTCTCCCAAGACTCTGGTAAGGAAGTAAGCGACAAAAGGGAAAGAACTTCATCATCAAACTTTATACCCATTCCTAACAGTTGGTCCACGATCCCTTGAAATTCGTTCAAGTGGTCTTCCATAGAGGAACCTTCTCGATATTTTATTTGAACCAATTTTGTCAGATAAAACAATTTATTATTATTGATTTTTGAAGCATATAACTCTTCGAGCTTCTTCCACAATGTTTATACATGAGTCTCATTACATATATAATTATAAACATTATCTTCGACAAATTGCCAAATAAAACCGTATACCTGCTCGTGCTAAATGCCTAATCCTCCTCCAATTTATCTTTGGGCTTTGTTGTGGAAAACACTGGTAAATACATTTTTGTCACAAATAGAAGATTTTTCATTTTATTTCTCCATATGTGAAAATTTGAGCAATTCAAGCTGATTATCATACTCCTTTTTTTGTCTATGTTGCCGAACCATGGCTCTAATATCACTTATTGGGTAAAAACACTAACAAATTATGACTTGAGATAAAATAAGTAAGAAAACATCACACCAAAATTAACAAAGTTAACCCTTTTAGTTTAAGCTATGTCCACCAGCCAAACTCTAGATAAATCTTTCACTAATAAAAAATTAGTAGGTACAGAGAGATAATTTCATTTATAAATAACTCAATAAAATAGTGGTACTCATACATAAAGTATTTTCCAAATCCTCACTATTTTGTCACTCATCCTTTTAGGAAAACTTTTCCTAAAAATATCAATAAAACCACTCTCTGATAAATTTTCAGAACTCTCAAAGCTTTGGTTCTAACTTACTAGAAGGCCTATTTGTAGACCTTCCTCAACGCCTCAAAGTTGCCACTGTTTTACAATACAAATTGTAAACTTGCAATGCAAGTTGTAATTAGATTTATTTTTTATTTTTATTCTTGGGCGGTATCTTTGGAGTCGGGGACCACTTACAATATGCAAATTAATTGTTCAATATGTTTCTTAGAAACATAAATAGCATGCATCATAAAGGGCATAAAAATAGAAATGTAAGTAGAACAATGACAATCAACAATCCTGGTGCCCTAAGAGTGTAAATATTCCTATACAATAGAGTCCCTAATTTCATTTGTATCATATCTATCATTGACAATTAATGTCAAAAAAAATGCATCCACAAGCAGACTACAAAAGTATTTATCTCTTTGTAATCTTTAATTTTGTTCTCTTGAAGTCTTTTTTTCGGTATATGGAGATGAACTTTGAGTATTTGCTACTAAGCTAGATAACAAAAAGAAAGCAAATGATAGAACTTCATTTATGTTTATGTCAACTTGGCACTCAAAGTAGTTTTCAAGGCTGTATTATTGAATTAGGGAATTGGGTCTGGGCCACTCCAGCACAAAAAGGAAAATTTTATTAGTGTATAGAAAAAATTTTATTTGATCCACTTAAATCTAGCTTTTTACATAGTTTCAGTCCATCCAGAATTAATTTCCTGAAAAATTTTAATTTTCAGGTCACTCAGAATTTATTTTTTTGTTTCATCCCTGGTTGGGGTTTAAATAATCCTACATACATAGCTATTGTGAAGAGTTAGTTAACACTTGGTGATAAACAACCAAATAGGAGATTACTATTACAAGAGAAAATTAAATTAACCATACAAATCTCACAAAAGGTATTAACAAACCAAGCTATATGATCCTAACCAAATGGAATAATCAGATAAAACTCATCCTTAACAGTTAAATCCATATCCTAGCAAAGAATCGAGTCCATTAACCCATATCCCCTAAAATCTCGAAGAAAATGGCAACACTCCTAAAATTATATCAACTATATAATGTAAGAAAGTATATAAAAGTCTAATGGAAGAGAAAAGTGGGGATTGTTTCCAAATTTCAATTATGGATTTCTTCCTTTTTACTACCAAATAAACTTCAATAATAATTTTGGCAATCAGTAACCATATAAATTCTACATCAAATTCGGGTTCTTCAGCTACCACTACATATTCATCATTACCCTCATTAGCGTCAACAAAAAGTGTATTTTTATCCCGTTGTCTTCTTGCAATCATATTGTTTATGACCAACCTCCAACCTCCCCATAATCAAAACACATTATACCGCCAACAATTGCCTTATTAGGTTTTGTTAGTGTTGGAGTTAATAGCCTGATTCACTCTACTGCCATTATTATTGTTCCCAGCATGATTATTATTAGCTCTCAATAATAAACCCACTCACAAGATTACCAAAGCAATGAGCTTGTTTTTCAACTTGTGAAGTTCTCTGATAGGCTGCAGAGATAAATAAAAGATCAAACATATTAATTATATCCTAGATTTATGCCTTTATCCCTCTAACATACCGCGCTATTATATAATCTTCTGTCTCCTGTATTTCTTCCATGCTATCAATTGTAAAATTCAATAGTATATTCATCAACTGACACGTTCCTTCGCATTAAGTTCTACAAACTCTAGTATATGATTCATTGAAAATGATAAGGTAAAGGTTCATATCACAATTTTTTCATCTTCTCCTAGTTAATAATTTTGGATTACCCAATTTCGACCTAATTAGTTTTGATTGCTTCCACCAAAGCGCCACCCAACCACTCAACCTTGTCGCCAAAAAAATGTATTTTTTGGCTCCATCTTGAATTTCAAAATTTCTTCAACCATTACCAACCAGTCTAGAAATTCTTCCGGTTGGATACTGCTATGTAAATCTTCCTCTACTAGCCTATGGTGTCTCTAGGGAACTTCATCCTCCGAACCACAGTCACTCTGAATTGGATCACCATGCATCACCACTTGTTCATTATCATCTTCTCTACTAATTGGATTCTCGTTACCTTGGTTCCTCAAAAACCTACCCATCTGTTGGGTTAAATAATTCAACATATGTGTCGTATGTTGCTCCAGTTGTTCGACTCGAAGAGTCACTCACTGCTCCAATTGCGCTGTGTTATCATGATTATAAAACTCCCCTATAAGTATCGTTTGGCATCCTCTCCTTGGTAACATGATTTTTCAAGGTTAACAAACTAAAGGCTCTAATACCAAATGATGTAGCAAAAACCTTTTAAAAGTATATTAATTCACAAAGGAATACCAGACAATTAAATAATAAAGTTCGTTGATTCAAAATAAGAATGTTGAAATTTAGATAAAAATATTTCTCAAAGAGAAAGAGATATATTATTCAATCACAAGCTGCTCTAACCTTAAGACTTATAGAAATTATAAAGAAAAACTCTCAAAACATTAGAAGTCAAAATATTGACTTTTCTAAAAAGGAAAAAGAATAAACAAGTAACATAATTATGGATGGCTAATCAGAACTAGAATCACGCTTTAAACATACCTTAAATAGAAGCTTCCTACTAAAAATAATTAAGGAAATAAAATTTACCCAAAAAAGAAAGGAAACATAAAAATGCAAAAACAAACACCTAAATAAAAGAATTTGGTCGAAAAATGATGTGCATCACTGTAGAGCTAGCGAGTCTGAATTGTTTGCCTATTTTTTATCGGACTAAGCCCAAGTCAAATTCAAATTCCAATACTGCCGCTGATCCATTTTGTTTGCTTTAACTTCTTTGTATCGTTTGTATGGTCAAACAAATCCAAAAATTTCCTTTTTTGCAGGTCCACATCACATATTAAACTTCATGTATTTAAAACTAGTAACAAAGCCTAAAATTTTATTCAGTATCACCACAATAAACATTTTTATAGTATAAATAAATTTTATAAATTATAAATCCATACTTTTTTTTTTTTATCACTGAATAGAATTTCTATTTATTTACTAGTATAAATTTCAGTATTAGGTGGGAGCCGAGCCCGGGACTTTAAAATCCTAATTAAGGACCATACTCTACCATTCCGAATGCACTTAACAAAATTTATTTATAATTTCATATCATTAGTTTTATACATGTAATTATAATTGAGTTAAATTCTACTAAAATTGATAGAATTTATGTACGAATTTTAAATTAATAATATTTAATTTGAAATAAATTTAAGTTTAATATATAGGACAGAATATGAGAATTTTCAATTACAAATAAAAATTTCTTTAAAAAATTACTTACAAATTAAATGGCCTCCAAATTGATTTGTTCCAAATATATTATAATTATTTCCTTATTTAAAAGATGTATAGTATTTTTTTTTAGTATTGGAAGAAATCGATCTTAAATTTATTATTCAGAAAAATATATAGTATTTTAAAAAGATAAAGAAATAGATAAAATATACCACTGATTATATCACCAAAACAAAATCTAAACTAGACTAAAGTCGCAAACAGCCTCGTACATCCAAAGTTGACACGCTTAAGTTGTCACCGGCCAGCAAGCTCAACACACTATCCAAAGACCCATTAGCAACTCATAACTAAACGATTGCCTCAAGAGCATATAAAAAGATGATAATATTGTCCTCATTAAAATTATTAATTTTATTACATTAAATAGTGTTAATTGTCTCATAGCCCATTTAAACTCGAGATTATTTATTTATTATATTTAATTTGAGTTTAAACAAAAATTATTAGTTTGATTTGATTAAAATACTAATAAAATTAGACCAAAAATGAATCAATAACTAGAGTTAGTATATACATTTATTCTAAGAATAAATATGTCAAATATATTGAATATTATCAATAACTCATTTATGTTTATTTATTTTAATTAAATCATATGTATATGTGTTGCTCAAAAATGCCATACTCATCCTCCTAACCTGTTAAGAATATGCATGAAACTGCTAGACTAATTGAGTGTAACCGAAAGAAATTTTTTTTTTTTCTATCAATTAACTTTTCAGATCGGTGGAGACTAACAGAGTTGAACTTCATTTTTTTTTTTTTTTCTTTTTAGGGGAAATAATAAATTTCATTAAATAAAATCAAATAACATCATGATGCTCCTGTAAATACAAAGGAGGCATTTCTCGGAAATAAGGACTAGCATATAAAATGAAAAAACGAGTCATAACATGCGCTATCATATTTGCTTGCCTTTTAACAAATTGCAATAAAGCATTAGACAATTGACGAAATAAAAGTTTGCATTCATTTACCAACACCCCAAATTCTGACAGATCAATTGAATGGTTGAAAATAGCCTTAACCACCAATTCCACATCCGATTCGATTAGCACATTCCCATATCCTACGTCACGTAACCGTGACAAGGCCTTATGAATAGCAATTGCTTTTGCTTCCTTTGACTGAACTCAACTTCTAGTTACATTCAATCTCATATTGTTATTTTTGCCATTAGACCGCACTTGAAGGCGATCTACATATCTCCCTTAAACATTAAATATTCTATAAAGGGAGAATCAATTTCAAGTAGCTCTCAATTAGTTTTAAAAATATTTATATTTTAACATATAAAATAATTCAAGATTTAAGATAAATTTTATTTTAAAACTTATTACTTTAATCAGATTTAAAAATTAATTAAAAAAACACAATACCATCTTCGAAAGCTATATGTAAAAATTAAGAGCATCTTAACTAGGTTTATTTTGAAAATGAAATGAAAATAAAAATGGACATTCAAGAGAGCAGAGGAAACCAGAAGGACTAAAGCTGTAACAGCATGAACAGCATTCTTGCTCCCACAAGACAACATCCCCAATCGAATCTCAATCACATTCACCATTGAAAGCACCAAGAAAATGCAACCCATCACAGATCCAATGGCAGAACCCATCATCCCAAATCTTAGAACTTTTAAATTGATGTGGGCTTTAAATGCCTCATCCACATCTTTGCTATTCAATAAATTGATGGCCAATTTCAGACCTTGAGCTATAAGGGAAGAAAAAAGGAAA
>CANXYC010516681.1:0-10054 GCA_948193065.1 Aleurites moluccanus
ATTAAACATAAACAACCAGAATTTTTCATCCTACCTTAAATCCCAAGAATGGATGAAACCCTATCTTCTCTAATCTTCCAACCAAAATGAAATTTTGAGCTTTACTTTAAGAAATGGAAGTTAGTTGATGATGAATCTCACATTAGCATTAAAATCTATATAACACTTCAGTTAAAGCTTAGAACCTGAACTCAAAAGGGCAAACCTAGGAGATTTGTCCTTTACTTGAAAGTTATGTGTTAATGCATGTTTATGTTTGAATTGAATGTATATGCATGTTTTAGGAAGTATTATACGCATAAAAGTGGTTTAAAGGCTGTTAGGAAGAAATCGGGAAAAATTGAGTTTTTGGTAAACTGGGGGCAAAATGGTCATTTCACATCCCTTCGAGTTTTATAGAAGTTAACATGATATTTGAAGATAGAAAAGAATATTAGGACATGAAAATGATGATAATTTGAAGATTTGTTGGAGAATTAAACCCGGTAGAAGATAAGTCCGGGCAAAGCTGCTTGGATAAAGAACAAATCTGAACCTAAGGGCAATTTAGTCTTTTCCTTTGAGATATGGACTTAGATGGTGTATGCAAGCTTATGGTATCATTTTAGCTCATCTAAATCTAACCATTGGATGAAATGATGAAGAAATGGATGGTTGGATGGGTAGGTTTCACCGTTTCTATCATAAACTAATGTATAGGATTATGCCTTTGATATTTAAGTTGGATTTTTCCCACATCTTCATCATTCTTCCTTTTCCTTATCAAATTACCAACCAAATTTCTCTCTCCTCCATTGCCAAAGTTTCAGCCAACCTTGAACAACACCAAAGATTGTTGTTTTCTTCCATTTTTTTGATAGAAACATACTAATTCCATTAGCCTAAACACAAATATAGGTTTAGATTCTAAGGAAAAATAAGAAAAAGCAAAGAATCAAAGCTTTGAAGTTTTTGAAGAAATTTTGGTAAGTGATTGATTTTACCATTCTTTTGGTTTAATTAAGTTCATAAGATGTTCTTTGATGATATTTAGTATCCAAAATATATTTTGGTTGGAAGAAAAATAAAAAATTGGAATGAAATCCTAATAGGAAGAAATATGAATCAAAGTATGATTTTGATGAATCTTTTGGTTCAAATGAGTTGTATTTGATGTGTATGATATGCATTAATGGTTAAATGATGGAAACAAATCCATTTGAATGAAACTTTGTCTTGGCCAAATGTGAAGTGCTTGTGTAAGGGTGTTGTACTTTGGTGTTTAATGGGTTTAAAGGCTTGAATGATGTGTATTTAATGTGTTTAACATGAATTGGTGGTTATTTGATGGAAAGAAAATCATTTGGAAGGAACTTCATTTTGGCTGAATGTGTATAGCTTGAATGGTGGTTTGGTGCTTTGATGTTTAATAGGTTTATATGGATGAATGTTATGCATTGGATGTATATATATGTTGTATGATTGATTGGTGTTGAAAAATGGATGATGGAATGATTTTCATTTAGGTGGAACCATATGGACTTTGTTAGTTTAAGGTGTTAGGCTAATGCAATTGAAGAAGTAAGGTTTGAATATAGTTTAATAGTGTAAATGATGTAAATGTATAAGTTCAAATGTGGAAATGTTAATGGATATAAGTACTTGGAAAGCATATGTGAGTTATGACGTATGTTTGATATGAAATGATGAACTAAGTGTATATGAGTTCTTAATATAGTGTATAAGTGATAAACATATGAAATGTGAATGAAATATGGTGATTGAATTGCATTTGATGCATAAAGGAATGGAAAGTATCAAATGTGTGATATAGGGTCCTTAGTGTATAACATATGTGTTTATGTATGTTAATATGCCTTGATATGCTTTGATATGTGTTTTGAAGTGAATGGTATTGAGTATAAGTCTTACCGGTGTTGTTTTGATCAATATAGGGGAATCCTCCCGAGCTAGGGCCGCGGACGGCAAGTCGCGGGCTAACTAGGCCTGCTGGGAAATATTGGAGTTTTTGTTTGAGGTGAGTCTATATATATGATTCATGAATTATTCATTCATAAGTCATGCATTTATGCATATGAAATGATATCCTTGCTTGAAAACCATTAATGATCCATTTTTGGTCAATTTTGCTAAAATGACCTAAAATAGAGCCATCGAAATGTCTAAAACTGACCTAAACTTTGATTCTGTATAAAATTCATTCTAAAAGGCTTTTTGATGTCAAAACAAGCCTAATATCTTATTATGTATATATATTTATGATTTGTATAAAGGAAATGCTATGGAAATATTGATTTCAAGGCAAACCAGAAAGTGCCTGAAAAATGAGAAACGGACCAGTAATTTAAAGATGTCAATTGCGCTGGCGCAACTGGGCCCCAGAGACCAAAACTTTCATACTGCGATATATTGCTCCTTTGACCTTTGTGATATTATTTAACATCATTAAAGTCATATTTGAGACTTAATATTAATATATTCATATCATATGAGACATTTGCATATAATATATTATAACAGGACTACTTCGATGGTGTAATGAGTAAATCCATCGGCTGTGTACACAGATATAAGTATATATGCTTAGACCTCTGCTAGAGAGGGTGAAATTCTCTATGCCATGGTGTGATTGGTTGGAAATGATGTGATTGGGTGGAAATGTGAAGGAAGTGAAGTGAAGTAACAATATAGTATTATATATGATATGTTACAGATACTCATTCCTATTATATTATATGCATTATGGTTCATGTTATGTATTTCACCATTCCATCTTCAATTATTGATTATATACAGATCATTAATGGATAGATGTGGCTTTTCATGAATAATATTACATATTCATATATTTAGATTCACTGAGTATAATCTTATACTCACCCCAAAGTTGTTTAATGTTTTTAGGACCTCAGTGAGGCAGATATCCATTGGCTACATTACCTTCAGCCTTGGATTACAGATGTTTGTATTGCGGTTACTCCTGTTTATAGAAGTTCCTTGGTATAATATATATAGGGTTTGGATTGGTTAAGAGTTTAATATTTTAATGTGATCAAAATGTTAACCAAGTTTGATATGAGAAAGTATATGATGTATATATTTAATATGAGATGTGAACGTAAATATTGATGTGCATATTGAGTTGTGATTGACTAATAGAAGTTAAAAGGGGATGCATATTTATTTGGAAGTGAAATTCTTAGGTTCTTATGGAAAGATTAAGTCAGAGTTACAGAGAAAACTCTGTCTATTTTTCTGTAAGAATCTTATGATGATTTAGAAAAAAATTTATCATCTATAATGTATTATATGTTTAAGGAATGACTGTTAATGATATTATTAGTTTGTAAAAGTTAAGTTAAAGTAAAAGAATGGGTTCTTCGAGGTACTGGTCGCCTTGGCATTACCCATACCCTAGGACCATCATGGTCTAAAATTGGACTGTGATAGGTAGGAGCATGCAAGGCTGGCGATAGTGTCTTGCTTGGGTAGCGGTGCTACCCAAGGCTGCTTGTGCCACTGGAGATGGCACCAGCTAGGCTTGACACTGCTACCAAGGCCTAGCTCAGGTGCCACCAGATTCATCCTGATGCCAATCCGATCTGATTCGCCCGATTTGAAGTGGTTTGACCTTCGATTGACACCAATCAACTTAGCACGGTCCGAATTATCTGTATTTGTAGTCAAATTTGATCTCCAATTGATTGCTAATTAGCATGACCCGAGTCTGTTTGGGTACAAAATCATGTGTTCACAGCTGCCCCCATCGCTTTTACCCAAGTTTGAAGGGTAAAGCTGATGGTAGTGAACCAGGTGAGTTTTTGTATGCTTGAAATGAGATTTGTGCATTTTGCTTGCACTCTAGAGTGTATGTTGACGTGCCAGTTTGTTCTGATAACTTTGAGCTTTTTTTATTTATTTTTTTAACTATTTGCTTGTATAACTTCCTACTTATCCATTTGTCTGACTATTTGAATGTCTGCTTATCTAGTATGTTTGTTTAACTGTTACTCTGATTGTCTATTTGTCTATTATGTTATTTTGTCTGTTTGACTATCACTCTATTTTTTCTGGTTGTTCGATTACCACTTTGCTTAGCTAATTACTATTCTGTTTGTCTGATTATCATTCTGCTTGTCTGATTGCCACTTTGTTCATATGATTGCCACTCTACTCGGCTGATTAACATTTTACTCAATTGATTACCATTCTGCTTATTTGATTGCCACTCTGCTTGGATGATTACCATTCTACTTGTCTGATTACCATTTTGATTGTTTGATTACCATTATGCTTGTCCGATTGCCACTCTGCTTGGTTGGTTACCTCTGATTGTCTAATTACTATTCTGCTTGTTTGATTACCATTTTGCTTGTCTGATTGCCATTATGCTCAGATGATTACCATTATGTTTATCTAATTACAATTCTATTTGTCTAATTATCATTCTATTGTCTGATTACCATTCTGCTTGTCTGATTGCTACTCTGCTCGACTGGTTACCATTTTTCTTGTCTGATTACCACTCTGCTGGGTTGATTACCTTTTGGATTATTTAACTACCATTCTACTCATCAAATTAATCTTTTGCTCATTTGATTACCATTTTTCTTGTCTGATTGCCATTCTGCTCGGTCGATTACCATTATGCTTGTTTGATTACCACTCTGTCTGTCTGATTGCAATTTTGCTCGGTTGGTTACCATTCTTCTTGTTTGATTACCACTTTGCTCTGCTGATTACCTTTTTGATTGTCTGATTACAGTTATGTTTGTTTGATTACCATTCTACTTGTCTGATTGCCACTCTGCTTAGCTGGTTACCTTTCTGTTTGTCTAATTACCATTCTCCTTGTCTGATTAACATTATGCTTGTCTAATTGCCACTCTACTCAGTTGATTATCATTTTGATTATTTGATTACCATACTATTTGTCTAACTATCTGCTTATTATGATTGTCTTGCCATTTTTCGGCTCTAGGCTTATGAGTATTTTCCCATTCTTGCTCCTATGTTTGATGCTCCTTGATTGGATGTGTTCCCTGCTGGTGTGAGGTGAAATAGGGAACATAAGACATGATAGGACAACCCAAGTGTGACTTTCACACTGTCAGGGCATTCTTTGGTAGTCTGAGTCCTTCCCAGGTATTTTTTGTTCTTACCTTCTTTCTATTATGTCTTGAGGTTCTGATCATGGGTTGCTTGTATAGAGGTGAATGAACTCTTTTGCCACCAGGATTGAGATGATGTCGGCTATGCTATATAACTGCTATCTTATGTCATTTTCTCGGGGGCTGCTTCACTCTCTATTCTATAGATTGCACTTTCTGAGGGAGAGAGTTAGAGTTCAGACAATGGAGGTGTGGCCTACCCCTAAACATCCTCTAGTTGATATGAGGTGGGATTCTGACATCTATGATTTAGAGGAGTCCTATGCTGGTTCACCCATGCTTATGTTTCTTAAGCTTGAGATTCCTTATACAAAGTTTTTCCAGACTCGACTGATGGATCATGTCGGGGATCCATGTTGACCTATTGCTCATTTTACTAGTTTTTCTGCTCAACCTGACCTTTCTAGTACATGAGCATCTACTATGGCTACTATAGCTGGCGGAGATCAGAGTTCCAGTATGGGAAATAGAGAGGAGGTTACCTTTAACCCTTTTATAGAGTTTACTGGGGAGATTCCTTATATGGGAGGTGACGGTCAGACGAGGACTTACCATATTCCGAATATAGTTCATCCTCTTACCATAGACTTCCCTAAGAACATTACAGTACATGTCTTTAACTTACCTCTGAAAATGATCCTTTAGTAATTTTTATTGCTTAGATTATTCCTTACATTAATCCAGGTTCCAGATGACTATATTCTGCGAACTTATCGGATGGGGCGCCAGATGGAGATGGCTATCACCTCTTTACTAACTCAGATGGAGGTTAACAGACAGGCTCATCAGTAAGAGGATCCTTGTTGCCGGAGGAGGGGGGGCTGAGATTTTGATACTGCTTATATTTTCTAAACTTTTCTTATCTGTACATAATGCTTATGCTTTATGGATGCTAGATGTATGCATGTTATAACGCCTATGCACCCTCTATTTTGAATGAATTTTCATCAACTTATTGTTTTTATATTTGTCGTGAAAAATTTATGCAATTTTGATGCAAGGTCGTGCTTAAAATTTTATGCCAAATATAAATTTCAAGAAAATAGAGCTATCAACAAGAAGAAAAGGAGTTGCCATCTGACTGAGAAGGAGTGGCCGCCACCATGGGAATCTAATGCCTATAAGGAAAGATTGGAGAGTTGGCGGAGCCACCAACTAGGCATGGTGCTACCGCAAGCTCCATAGAAGGCTACCACCAATGCCTAGTCCATTCCAAATTAGCTTTTTTCATCTATATATAGCCATTTTTTTTTGCTTTGTGAAAATTACTTTGACCCGTCTTTTTGCTTGTCAAACTTTTTTATTTAAAGTCTCTCTGCTTTTTGAGTTTAATATTGTTTCTCAATGGAATCCTACTTCAGTCACTATATGTTCCTATGAACCAAGTATTTGGATAAGGTTGATTAGATGAATTTAGGTAGGTATGAGACCAGTTTTGCTTTGACCCTGAGGGGAACAAAAGTGGACTGAGACTTTTTGGATGCCTGTGTAAACTTTTAAGATCTTGTCGACCATGTATTTCGCTTTGGAGCTAGTATGGAGGAGATGTTTGCCCTACCTTTGAGGAGTTCAATGCAATTTTGGGTAGCAACCCTAATGCTGCTTTGGCTGTTTCGAAGTTTAGGGTTGGGCATTTCCTATCTTTTAGGAAATTGCTTAATTTGGGATATGATCTGGTTAGTTCCATGGTACATAAAGACAGAGTTGATCTCACTGCAATTATTACTGTGTTTCAGAACCTTGAGGATCCCAGAAGGTAGAAGTTTAGGTTGTTTGCTTTGGTTTTCTATCTGACTGCTAGATGTCTGTTTTCTAGTTCTCCTGGCTAGAGGGATATTGAGATTGTGGAACTAGTGGCTCAGATGGAGCAAGGTGCACTATAGCACGCCTGATTTTGACTGAGACCCTTTTCAGTTTAAATGCTAGCTACAGAGTGCAAGGATCCTGGTCTGTGAACCCATTTATTCTCCAGGTATAACTTTTCCTCTTTTCCCTTGGTTCTTTTTTGTCTGAACTTCTCTGGTTTCAAACTTCTGACTTGGGATGACTTAGGTCTGATTAAAGGATCATCTCCAGGTAGTTGGTCCTCTAAATAGGTTACTTTATTCGGCTATTAGGTACCGCATGTGATGGACCCTGATCCGCTTTGGTTCACAGAGAGAATCGTCTGTTTGGGTGTTAGAATTGGATCCAGACATTATTTTATAGTATTGCCCTTGGTATGAGATTGGTTATTTCATGACATTGAGCTTTGGCTATAGGATGGTGTATTTGATAGGCATAGGGGCTTACCACCTTCTATCAGGTTACCTGGATTTTAAGGCAAATGGGTCCGTCACAGGGTGTTCCACCAGATGAAGTTGTTTTCCCTACATTCATGATAAATGCTACTATGGCTCGAGCCATAATGAATGGTTGTAGGAGATCTATGCACTTTGTTAGACCAGTTAGTTTATCAGATAGTTTGGAGGGGTATGATGCTTGGTTTATTACCTCGGTTTGGCCTACTGAGAAGATTAGGCGATCCACCTTGATAAAGGAGCTAAAGGTAGGGATAGAGACGGATGACAGAGCTATGAATGCTATAGAGACATTAGCTAATGGAGTGATAGAGGTGATAGAGACAGTAAAGAGATTGCTAACATTAGAGTTGCAAAGACAATGACTATAGATAGAGCTTTTGACAAAGTGCTTGGAAAGAGATAATTGATGATGACTCAGATGACTTGATCGATGACAGAGATATCCATCCTAGGAAGAGAAGGACTTGTAGTTAAGATTTCCTTGCTTTTTTTTGCTTTGCTTCTGTCCACCTAGGATTAGATAGAACTTTATTTGACTTTGATATTTTGACATTTGGTTTCGACTTTATTATTTGAATAAAACAAGATAAGGAGCTGATTTTTGACTTATGACACTAATTTTTTTTTAATGGAAATGAACCAGATAGGAATTTGACTTGCATGACTGAAATGAGACACGAATCTATGATAAATGGGATGATGATTTTTGACCTTGTTTGATATGATAGTCAAAATGAGACATTTTTTTTCTCTTTTCTCTTTTCTCTTTTCTTTTTCTTTTTATCCACCTTTTTTTTTCTTTTATTACTCTAATTTTTGTCTGAGCCATCCTTTCGGGTTTTCGACTCGCCGAGCTACTATAATTTTTGCCTAAGCTGGCCTTGCAGGTTTTTAACTTTGACATAAAAAATAATAATTTTATTATGCTTTGCACTGTACCCAATGTGGGTTTGCTATGTATCTCCATAACACTTTTATATCTTAATTCTTTTTTTTTGGGAGAATCAGGTCGTCATAGTTATGTTTACATTACTCACTAACTAAGGAAATAGAGAGTTGATTCAGTTGGAGTGCGAATGGAGGTATGATATGATGCGTATAGGAAATGTTCTTGCTAATTCCTGCGGTCAATGATCATCTTTTGTAGAATACTCTTGAGGGTCATGTTTGTTACTTAAACTGCCCTTATTTGTTTGGTAAAGTGACGACCTATGGTGTTGGATCTTTTCCTCTTGAAATATATTAACTACTTCTTTCTAGAAAGTGCGAGCCGCCCACACTCATCTTTACTCTCCATAATTGGTTTAATGGAATTATTCTTTAACAGCTAGGTAACTTCTTCCTTTTCAATTTCTGCCTAAAAGGCTTTACATGCTCTTAAGTTGGAATCTCATGAACTGTGATGTTGGGATCAATTTCTGTTATATCCTTAGGTTTCTATGCAAAGCAGTTTTTGAATTCTATAATCTCCTGGGACAACGAGCTATGTTATAAAGATGCAATATTTGTGAGTTTTAGATAATCTTCTATGCCAAAATTAATTGATCCTTTATTTTCTTTAATTGTTTCATTTTCTTTTTAATGCCTCATTCTGATTGGATGCAAGAAATAGAAAGTCTGACAAAGGATAATAAGAGGAAAAGGCAAGCATTTTATTATCATCAAAAGCCCTATCATCATAGGTTACATTAAAGTTAAAAGAAAGACCATAAAGGTCTTAAACTAGGAAAGGGAAATAGTGACTCAAATGTCTTAGATGACTCCGACTCAGTTTCAGACTTGGATGACTCAGACTTAAATGACTCAGACTCCAGCACAGCTTCATCAAAGTAGGCTATCTTGCATAGTACCAATATGTGGTAGGGGAAATAATGGTTGGAATAAGCTTTGTAGGGTCTGTTTCTACTCTTAGGACAATCTGGAGATCAGTGACGATGCTGAATCATGGCTGGGCAGGGGGAAAGGATGTTCCCATCTTCTATGAGGTCCTGAATTCTGTGCTTTAGGTTTTTGCATATGTCAATTTTATACCCATGTCTTTGGTGATATTCACAGTACTCATTCAGATTCTAGCACTTAGGTAAAAGGTTCGGTGGTGACCTTGGCTCTAAGGGTGTGATCAATTTGGATTCCAATGCTTCCTTATAGATCAAGCTCAAAGGCTTACCTAAATTAGCAAATTCCCTCCTCTACAATTTAATGGTAGCTACTCGCTTGCTTATATGCATAACACCTTTGAAAGTGGAAGTATCATTTTGTTTGCCCATTTTACTTTACTAGATGATTTTTGTCACGATCCGGTTTCCCTGACCGTGACGGTCCTAGGGCACGGGAGATGCCAATGGCGACCAGCACCCGTAGAACCCTAGTATCACATACACAATATATATATATACATCACAGTGAAAATAAAAATTATCCATCATATTGCAGCGAAAACCCATCATCAATCACATACAACATATATATACATCCAATCACTCACATAACACTATTCATTTTGAAAATACCATCTTATATATCATCATAAACATATATATATATATATATATATATATATATATATATATATATATATAT